>MCJB01051805.1:40982-56148 GCA_002018475.1 Nicotiana obtusifolia
CTTGCCTATATTCCTGTCAGTGAAAGACCACTTGCTTTGGACGTTCAAACTTTGGCCAATCGATTTGTGAGATTGGACATTTCTGAGCCTAATCGGGTATTAGCTTACACGGTCACTCATTATTCATTGTTGGAACGAATACGTGATCGACAGTTTGATGATCCTCATTTATGTGTTCTTAGGGACACGGTGCAGCAAGGGGGTGCCAAGCAGCTCTCCTTAGGAGACGACGGAATTTTGAGATTATAGGGTCGAGTCTGTGTGCCCAATGTAGAGGGACTTCGGGAGTTAATTTTGAAAGAGGCCCATAGCTCCAGGTATTCTATTCATCCGGGCGCCGCAAAGATGTATCGGGATTTGCGACAGCATTATTGGTGGCGTAGAATGAAGAAGGATATAGTTGCGTACGTGGCTCGGTGTTTGAATTGCCAGCAGGTCAAGTGCGAGCATCAGCGACCTGGTGGACTGTTCCAGAGAATTGAACTTCCCGAGTGGAAGTGGGAACAGATCACTATGGATTTCGTTGTGGGAATTTGGGTCATTGTTGTCAGGCTGACCAAGTTAGCACATTTCATCCTTGTGGCAGTCTCCCATTCATCTTAGAGGTAAGCCGAGATTTATATCCGGGAAATTGTTCGCCTTCATGGGGTGCCGGTATCTATTATTTCGAACCGGGGTACGCAGTTCACTTTGCATTTTTGGAGGGCAGTTTAGCGAGAGTTGGGCACCCAGGTTTAGTTGAGCACAGCGTTTCATCCTCAGACGGATGGACAGTCCGAGCGGACTATTCACATATTGGAGGACATGCTCTGAGCTTGTGTTATTGACTTTGGAAGGTCGTGGGACCAGTTCTTGCCATTAGCAGAGTTCGCCTACAATAACAGCTACCAGTCGAGCATTCAGATGGCTCCCTATGAAGCATTATATGGTAGGCAGTGTCGAACTCCGGTTGGGTGGTTTGAGCCGGGAGAGGATCGGTTGTTAGGCACATATCTGGTTCAGGAGGCCTTGAACAAGGTCAAAATCATTCAGGAAAGGCTTCGTACGGCTCAGTCCACGGAAAAGAGCTATGCGGATCGCAAGGCCCGAGATATGTCTTTTATGGTTGGTGAGCAGGTATTACTCCAGGTGTCGCCCATGAAAGGCGTGATGAGATTTGGGAAGAGGGGCAAGCTTAGCCCTAGGTTTATTGGACCATTCGAAATTCTTGATCAAGTGGGGGAGGTAGCTTATAGGCTTGCATTGCCGCCAAGCTTATCAGCCGTGCATCCGTTTGTTCATGTGTTTATGCTCCGGAAATATCACGGCAATCCAACTCACGTGCTATATTTCAGCACCGTTCAGCTGGACAAGGACTTGTCTTATGAGGAGGAACCGGTAGCCATTCTAGACCGGCAAGTCCGTCAGCTGAGATCGAAGAGTTTTCCTTCTGTTCATGTTCAGTGGAGAGGTCAGCCACCTGAGGCATCGACCTGGGAGTCCGAGTCTGAAATGCGGAGCCGTTATCCACATCTTTTCCCCGACTCAGGTACTTCTTTATCCTGTCCGTTCGAGGACGAACGGTTTTCTTAGAGGGGGAGAATGTAACGACCAGAAATGCCGTAGAAACACGTATGATACTAATTGTTTAGATTTGACTTGTTTTAAGTGCAAATTCCTCTTTGTAATTATGCAATTTTAACATTTTTGCAGGGTATGGGGTATAAGAATCTAATAATTAAGAAAAGAGTTCAAAAGGTAAGTAATGCAGGATATGCGGTCGCATTTCAGACATGCGGGCCGCATATCTTACATGGGCATCGCATACTTGGGCAGATTTCTGGGCAAGATTCATGCCAGAAATGCTGTCTGAAATGCGAACCGCAAATTTGACTACCTGTATCGCAGACTGGAATAGAGAACTGGGCAAATTTTATGTCAAAAAATGCGGTGAGAAATGCAGACCGCAAATCTCACAGTTAAATCGCAGAGTGAGACAGAGTCTTGGGCCAAATGTTGTGTCAGAAATGCGGTCCAAATGCGGACCGGATGTTGAGTTTGCGACCAGAATGCGATCGCATTCTGGACACCTGAACTTTTATTTTGTTCCGAATTTTGACCCACTATAAATAAGAGCTAGGAACCCTAACATGCAAAAACCCCATTATTTCGTCAATTATCTCAGAGAAACTCACCAAAACACCCTCAAACCCCAGCAAATCAACCTCCAAATCACCTTGAAAACAACCCCAAAATCCGTGAGAAATATATCCAAATTATAGTCATCAACCTCCCATTTACCAGCCCAGCTTTCTCCCATTTAAACCTACCAAGAACCAGTTGCAACTCGCTGGAAAATAGCCCAAGTTTAAGCTAAAAAACAATGGTAGAATCACTTCCCTCAAACCCCAACATCTATTGTAAGGAACCCCACTCTCTAACACCAAAGACCCAGCTCAAATTGCTGCAAATTGTGCCAAGAATTGCAGTTCAGTTAAGGCACCCTACTAAGTTGTAGCTTGTTAGCTCCAATTGAGTTTGCCTAAAGTTCGTGAGCGTTCCTAAGAGGTTGGACTCGAAGAATTGTCGGAAGTCTAGGAAGTTATTGCGAAGCAAGGTAAGTGTTTGTTCTAACCTTAGCTTGAGGGATTAGAAATCGTGTCTTATTTGCTAATTTGCTCCTTGTTGAGAACATCGTATATGCATGGTGACGAGTGTCTATACGTTGGTGTCACGCATGACTGTGGGTCGTGTATGGATGACCATTGTGTGACTATTTTTTTTTTAATTGTTGAATACTATCCTTGATTTTGTATGATGTGTTGCATGGGGAGCGGGTGGCACACCTGCCACAAGATATTGTGAATTGAGGGCGAGTGGTACGCCTACCACAAGGTTGCTACATTTTAGTTGTTCCTTTGGTCATGGTTCTAGCTTTCTTCTATTTGGCATAAAGTTGATGGTTAACTAGACTAGTTGAGTAAGAATTGTTAGGAGTCAAAGGGATCCAGTGTCAAATTGTGAGTAGCATTTTAGAAGTCCGTTAGAAGTTAAGGAGTCCAGTGTCACATTAGCAAAGTCGTGTCTAGGGTTAATGATATAATAATTGGGTTGGGAGGTTAGTAGTAGGATTTTGACTGTAATTGAGTACTAATATTGATTGAGCTAAATAGGAGTCAAGTTTGGTTTGGTTATAGCTTAATTTCCCCCTGGCCAAGATGATTGTGTTGCTGTTATTTGTTCCCTTGCTGGGAAGTTGTTATGTTGATTTGATCCCTTGCCGGGACTTCTTGTGATTGTTGTGATTATGAAAGTGGGAGCGGGTGGCACACCTGCCACGAGACATTATGAAAGTGGGAGCGGGGTGGTATGCCTACCACAGTATAAATTGTAAGTGGGAGCGGGTGTGCCACGAGATATTATGAAAGTGGGAGCGGGTGGTACTCCTGCCACGAGATAATTATGTAAGTGGGAGCGGGTGGCACGCCTGCCACAAGAGGTTACTGTAAGTGAGAACGGGTTGCACGCCTGCAACAAGTGGTTACTGGAGGAAAAAGGGTGAATTGTATTTCATTTCATTTGTGTTAAAAGCTGAATTGCTGTTTTCCTTCTTACTCTTTGATGATTCCTTTTGCTTTATTTGTCTGCCGTTCCGATGTATGCTTTCTTTTCCCTGTTTAAGTTGTTTATTTATTTTATCTTCTACTGTAGATACATATATGCTTAAAAAATTGCACAGGTTTATCTGGAGTCTGGTCCTAGCCTCGTCACTACCTCGCCGGGGCTAGGCCAGGCACTTACTAGCACATGGGGTCGGTTGTGCTGATACTACACTCTACACTCTTTTGTGCAGATCTCAGTGCCGCAGGCTACGATCAGTAGGAAGCTTCCAGCCTCTGATTTTTAGCCGACCCAAGGTAGTTCTGCAGACGTCCGCGGATCTTGGAGTCCCCTGTCCACTTATTGTATCTGTTTCTTCTATGTAATCCAGAAACAGTATTTTTTTGTATTCTTCAGACCATGTTTGTAGTACTCTTAAATAGTCTGTGAAACTATGACACCAGATTTTGGGTAGACCGTTGTGGATAGTTTATTGGCGATAGTTGTCTAAAGTATTAAGTTTGTGTTTATTTCACTTGTTGAATTACTGCTTTTCAGTTGATGCTTTCGTGATGTAATGAATTCATAAACAGAAACGTGGTAATTAGTCCGATTGACTGGCTTGCCTAGCTTTCACTAGTATGCGCCATCACGACGCCCGAGGGTGGAAAATTCGGGTCGTGACATTTGGGCTCCATTGGAGCTTTAGCTCTAGCCGCCTCTTTTAGTTCCGGCATGCTTTTGTAATCATCACTAACCTGTTGCGGTGTTAAGGGCTTAAGTAGATAACTCTTGCTCTCCAGCTTGACCATATAAGTGTTGGCCCTTCCATCATGATCAACACATCTATCAAACTGCCAAGGCCTGCCCAATAGTAAATGGCACACCCGCATAGACACCATATCGCACATGATTTCATCCTGATAAGCTCCCACCTTGAACTTAATGAGTGCCTGCTTTACTATCTTTAATTCACCACATTCACTAACCACTGCAATCGATAAGGATGGGGATGTTTCCTCGTAGGTATACTAAGTTGAATCACTAACGTGTGGCTTACTACATTAGTGCAACTTCCGGAATCTATTATATCGAGCACACCTTTCCTTTCACCCTACATCTAGCATGAAACAAGTTTTCACGCTGCACATCTCCTTCCTCCTGTAAGTTCATAGTGCTCAAGTTCCTACGTACCACTAAGAACATATTTCATACCCTCTTCTTCTAACTCTTCCTCGCCGCACTACCAATTCTGCCCCCTGATCTTCCTCAATCTCCTCTTCACTTTCTTCTTCACACACAGTTCCATCATCAAGAATGAACATGGTCCTCCGTGTTGGACAATCCTTAGCGAAATGCCCATAGCCTTTGCATTTGTGACACTAAAAAGAAGATGCGCTAGGAGAATTGAGTTGAGTCTTAAAATTACCTTCGGACCCCTTAGGTCTAATCCCAGGTGCCGCATCTTGGGCTAGCTTCTTAGGCTTTCGATTTTGGCTTGCTGTAGGCTCTCGGGATTCGCTTGCTCCCCCAGTGTTCGGTGTCTTCCACTCTTTGTTTCGACGTATGATAGTGGAATCGGAACCCCCTCTATATCGAGCTTCCCGACTTTCTTTAATCATCTTTTCGGCTTCAATGGCAGCTAAGAACACATCATGAAGAGCAATGAACACATGTAGCCTCAACTGATTGGAGATATCATTATTCAACCCATTCTTGAATCAGATAATAGCCTCTTCTTCTTCTTCGTCTTCCATGTCAACTGATAGACGAATCTTCTCAAAGTCATCATAGCATTCTTCCATGGACTTCAACCCTTGTTTCAAATCATACAACTTCCGTAACTGTTCTTGCTTGTGCCATGGGTTCACATATTTACAAGTCATTATTTGCTTCAATTCCATCCATGTTATGCGTGCCGGTTGGTTATGTCTAACTCTGGATCTTTTCTCAGCCTCCCACCAAGTCTAAGCATAGGACTCGAAAGCAGAAATGGCATATGTAGCCTTCTTCTCCTCAGACATATCATTAATTTCAAATATCCGCTCAACTTGACGCTTCCATTCTAAAAATCAATCAGGATCACTAGTTCCTTTGAAAGCAGGGATAGTAACCTTGACGCTTTTCAACCTATTGTCTCGGACATGGTCTCGGCCCCCTTGGTTTGGTAAGATTGGTTGGAAGTCCTCATAATGCTCAGCATGCTCATAAAATTCATACTCTAAGTTCCTTCCACCAAAACCTCTAAGCCTCCCTCTTGGACCATGATCATAACCACGTCCTCCCACGTAGTCTCGGCCTCCATTCCTTTGTCCTACTCTCGGATTCCGTGGCCCTAAATCATCATCTTCAAATTCATCGAACTCGGGTTAATCATCCTCTCGGGCTGCTCTCATATCCCCTACGGGTGCTATGTTTCTCCGGGCTGGCATTAATGGTGGTATGACACCCCGGGGAATCCTCATGGTCCTGACATTTTGAGAACCTCCATCCCTCTGCTCGTTTTTGCGAGCTAACTCCAAGAACTGCTCGGGTCTAACGGTGGAACCGTCACTAGTTCCTTCTCCGGCGTGCTTCTGATTGCTAGAGGATCTTTCTGTGTTCTCCATTCGGGCGCTATGTGCCCTTACTTCGGCCAAGAGGTCGGCCAAAGTAATGTCAGTCACAACCTTTTCTCCTTCCGTAGCCATGTACCTGCAAAAGAAATAAGACTAGAGAATGAGTTAAGGTTAGTTAAAATTCTCTCTCTCACTTTTTGTATGACTCTCGGGTTCACTCAAATTTTTGGGTAGGATTTCACACTTGTCTTCAAATTGGCTTCCTCTAATTGACCAAGTTCCTTAGCGACCTTTCAAGTTCACAAGATCAATAGTTTTCTTCGAGGTGAGTGAAGTTATGTGACTCGATAGGCGGACAGCTTTTTAAGTGAGCACAAGAAGCCAAGAATTATCTACAAAAGTGGAAATTCTGAGTTTTAGCACAAGGTCCTACAAGCTCCAAGATTAGTAATTATTTAAGTAGGGACGTTACCTAAGAATTATTAATTAGAAGTAGTGAAATTAAGAAACAATTTCAAAATTAGTGGAAGGAGGAAGTTTTAGAAGCTTTCCTACTTTAGTTTGGAGAAGACCAATCCCCTCTGCCTAACTCTTTAGGAATTCGGGCCCCCCCGTCCTTTTCCAACACAAATTAGCCCCTCCTCTCCTTGTCCAAATAGAATTTCAAATCCTTGAAACTTCTCCCTTTTGGATTGGGAGTTGTTTCCTTCTTGGACTAGAATTAGGGTTTCCTATTCTCCTCCTTTCTCCTCCCCAAAATTTGACCTTCCTAACACTTCTTAGGCCTTCTCCCACGTTTTTCACAATGCTCTTTCAAGAACAACAAATTAAAGTTCAAGAACTTCAAGAATTCAAGGCAATCTTGTTAAGAACGTTTGAGGATTCAACAACCTCTTCAAGAACAACGTAAAACTCTTCAAGAACTTCAATTTTAACTCCAAGAACTTCAAAATTTTCAAGATTTATTCGTACACCTTCAAGAATCCAACCAAGAACTATTGATAATTCTTCTAGCAATTCAATTTACTTCAAGATTTCAACTAGGGTTTCAAGAACGATTTTTTTAAACGATCAAGTCTTCAAGATTTCAACCCTAGATGTTTAAGCAACTTCAATCAACAACAATTATCGATTTTTTTCTCTCTTATTTTTTTTTGTCACGTTTTTTTTCAAAAACAAAATTTAAGAATTAGAACCTAAAACTAAGGCACGAAGAACATGATTGGGATTGTAAGAACAAACCCTTTCCAAGCTCTGATACCAACTGATGCAATATAATTGCTCTGATACCAACTGATGCAATCTAAAAAGCGAAAACAATAAAACAAAGGATAGATAGAAGCTAGACGCTCTATGAATTATCAAGACAACAAGTAGGAACTAGTCTACTTACCTTCTTGATGAAATCAAGGAGTACCTATGCTATACGAACATCCCTCAAGATAACAATGATCTTGCAAATTGTTCAATCAAACAAAGAAAAAAGTTCAATTTTGAACCACCCAAAATTGGACAAGTTAATTCACACGATTTTTGGGAGCAATGTTGCTGCCGTTTTTTATTGAAAATAATGTCAAAAAGGTGTCAAAATGATGAAGTGTTTAGACTTATATAGAATGAGCCTTTACCTAAATCAACTAGGAAAAGAATAACTAGTTAACCTAAATGAACTAGGAAGCAACTAATTAACAAAAAGGCCACAATTTGCTAAGTTTAAGAAGTAGTCACGTAGGACTCCAAAACAAACAAGAATTAATGTCTTTCATAACTACACAATAATCTCAACGTAGTAATAAGCATCACACGCCAAACGCAAACATCACACGCCACATGCCTGGCTCTTCTTCACCATCAAATGTGCATCATGAAGCTCTTTAGCTGACTTCTCGTGAATGGTCTTGAAGGTTTAAACGTATCATGATCAGGTTGACCTGCATCAAGTATTGATCGTGTCAATACAGAGGAAATGAATACATTTACATACTATTTAATCTTATAAGTGAACTAGATAAAACGGAATCTTGAATCAAGATTCCGTTTTATCTAGTTCACTTATACTGGATCTTACGGAGCCTGCTCATGTACAACATGATTCGGACCTGATCATAGAAAAGATTCTCTCGAACCAGCCTATCCTCCATATAGGGCTTACACGGCGATTGGAACAAAGACACATTTGGTTGTGAATTCCTATTTGGCAGGCATATATATACACAGACCAATCAATAGTTCAAGTCACACACTCCCATAATCCATTTTCTCTTCACAAAATTCCCTTCAATCCCCCCTTTTAGTTGATATGAATAGTTAAAGGGAAATATCCAAATTCATGTCTTATTATTTTCAATAATCCATATTTGTAGCAATGAAATACTATATATTCCTCCACCAAGTGAATAACGATTGATTACAAATATTTAGGATCTATTTTTCTTTTCTCTATAAAGGCCCAGAAATACCTTGTTTACGTATCATTGGAAAGTGCCTTAACATGAATACGGCAGTAAGAAGCGGCAATACAAAAGTGTGTAAACCATAAAAACGGGTCAAAGTAGATTGTCCCACATCCGGGACAATCTACTTACATGGCAATTACCTTGTACAAGTTCAGAAAATCCTCTTGTAAAAAACCCTAGAGTCATCCTAGAATTTTCTTGTAATTTTCGTCCACTCTTTGTAAATCTTTTGTGATATATTACATATGAGTTCTTTCTAAATTTCCCTCTTGTTCTTCCTTTCGAATGGATGGAAAGGTCGGTCCATGTATGAAAATAGAGTAAGTGTACTCTTTGAAAGTTAGCTTGTTGTAGTACGGTCCATGTATGAAAATAGAGTAAGTGTACTCTTTGAAAGTTAGCTTATTGTAGTGCGAAAGTTTCCCAAGTTATGAACAACTAACGTTGGTTATAGTACAAAAGTTTTCTGAGTGTGTAGCTTCGCAAGCCGTCCCTGAATGGGTTGTTGAAGCCAGCCCCTTTTGTAGGAAAACTTTTGCGACTATAAACAAATTAACTATTTGTGTAGCTTGGCAAGCCGTCCATTATGGGTTGTTGAAGCCAGCCCTTTTTCTTGTAGGGAAACTTTCGTACCTATGATTAAGGTTGCTTTCCTCGAGTCTCTTGCTTTGTTTCTCGTATTGTGGTGTCGTTCCTACGACTAGGCTTGCTTTCACGGAGTCCCTTGCTTTGTTCCTTATACTGTGGTATCAGAGCCAACCCATCTTTTCAGAGGGAGGAACAGTTTACCAAATATGTTTGAGTCGTTTCCATCTTCGTCTTCCTTAGCCAAAATGAATATGTCACCTACCCTGTACAAAACCCTGTCCAAAAAATATGATTACCTTTATGAAGTAGATATATTACCAGACGAACAAAAAGTGTCCTCCACTGAACTACCCCTCATAAATCCTTTCTCAGCCTTCGCCAAAAAATTCTTTGCCCCATGGACCCAAATACGTTCCCTTGTCCAACATAGACCAAAAGGAGTCAAAGAGTATGTTGCTGCGTCAAAACATGACCAGCATCCTATCCTCGCCACCAGAGAAGAACAATTTATCACCCTTCAAATCCCAGACGATTTTCCCAGGCAATGGAGAGAGCATGGGTTTACCCATATCCATTTTGGTGCCATTCGAATTGCTCTAACCTACCACGGAAGAAAAGGTCAGCCGGTGGTAGCTCGACTTTCTCTTCTCGATACCAGATATTTGGAGTACCAACATGCAAACTTGGGTACTGCCGAAGTCACTTTGAATGCCGGGACTGTTTTCATAACAATCTTTCCAAACTTCAACATGTCTCTCTATGATCCCTACTTAACCGAAGCTCTTAAAATTCAAGTCCAAATCCAAGGAGCCCCTCAAGCCAAAGATTCCATACAAGCTACTCTTCACCACCAAATGGCATGGCGAGTCCAGAATCACGCCATGGATCTCTGTCTTCCAGGAGGAGAAAATGCTCTTCTCCTAAACATTAATGTCACTAAAGGAAATACCATGTGCACCCAAATACCCAGACAAATTTTAAGAGATGAACTTGTCAAAATTCTTCCTGATTCCTGGATCACAAATTATGAAAAATTAAGAGAATCAGAGGAATCCCTACAATCTGGTGAACCAACCTTTACCAAAAGAAATGACAAAACTGTTTGCATAAGCTTCGACCATTCCCACCTTAAAAAACCCAATAAAACCATCTTTTCTTGCCAAATGATCCAACCCAAAGATACAACAGATACATACCCTGAACCTGATACAGAATTTTTTTGAAACATACAAAGCATCATGGAAGAACATGATTGGTGCCGAACTTTTGACAAAAATGGATAAAAAATTTGGTGGTTCAAGTGCCCCTTTACGGGACACTGCCCTGGGGATCTTGATTGCAACTGTCAAGACTGTTTCGACGATCCAAATGGAGAATACTATGCAGAAAAGTTAAGCCTCAACAAAACCAAACCAAAATCCAAGAAAAAGGGAAAAACTACTGAAAAATAATTCCGAGCCAGATATGAAAATAAAGACCCTTCAATTGGCTCATTAAGCCGCCCAGGGAAATATGAATTTCTTGTTAGTTACCAACCCCAGGAATGGCCAAAATTACCAGAAAAATTCACTCGAAGTTGGAAGATAGCGAACCTACACCCAAACCCGATCCACCACCAATTCAGACACTACAACCCAAAAAGCCACCTGAACCTAAAACTTCACAAACTCCAAAAATCAAAAATCCCCCACAGATGTTCATGCTGAGTTCTTCAAGCTCCAGTCATACCCACGACTTTCCTTCACTACAACCTTTTGAAAAGGAAGGAATTAGCCATGCTCCAAAAATTTCCAAGAAAAACGTAGCATTGCCTACTGGAGAAAAACCTCCAACAAGTGACATTGAGGCAACACTAAACTGGCAATCCGAAAACTCCATCTGCCAAAATAAAGTCCTGACCAACATTGGCAACACCATAAGGAACGTGGCTCATACACAAAACAAAATGATGAGTAAGGTGGAAACAATTGAGGAAAAAATGGAGCAAACATCATCTCTCCATGAAGGACTGATCAAAGCGTTGGAACTGAGGTTGGAAAATTTACAATATGAGATTTATCTGCCAGGAACTTCACTTTTCCAATTCTTCCAACAACAGCAAAAGGAGACGGTTTCCCTCAAAGAACAGATTCAGCTCTTAAGAAATGACCATTCTAATCCACAAATAACCCCAGTTGTCACCTCAAAACCTACCTTTTTCCCGATATCTCCACAACCATATTCCCCACCTATAAAAGGAGAACAGGAGTTTGATATTGCAAAATTGGTTTGGGAAAGGAAAGATGCCATTGCAGCACAAAAACAAGCCAAGAAAAGACGAGACCATGCAGAAAGTTCAAAAGGGTCCAACCCAGAAAATCTTATGATTTCTGACTAGAAGGCTCCAGACCTCTATGTCTCTCAGCCAATATGCATATCAGAAGAAGAGACTCCATGGTCCGAATCTCTAAATTCATCAGAAGAGGAATCCACGGAAGATAGCTCTCAATCAAGCGATGAATCCGCGACGGACTCTTCCGAAGATGAAAATCCCCCAATATTTGTAAATCAGCCAAGAGAGCCAGAAGTATCTGAGATAGATGACGAACAAGAAGGCATGACAGATGAGCCAATCCCAGAAAGAAGATATGAACCCATGGCGTCCAAGCCAGTTGGAACCGGCTTCCATACATTCACCTTGGACGACGTCAAAGTTTCAAAATGGCCTCAGAGAATCCAAGACTTCTATACTTGGATGGTGACCAAAAACTTGGCAGAATGAGAAAAGTATGTCATCTTGTCAGAACTCACTTCACGTTTCTCAGGAATCCTCAGAGATTGGTGGAACTCCCTTGGGATTCACGACAAGAATATTTTTCTTACATCCCAAGATTTTGCCTTCAACATCCGGGTCCTACATGAAGTTTTCTGCGGAGATACTGGCCAATGACAGGAGAAAATGTGAAGACAATTCTTCGAGATGAAGTATGTGTCATTCGACAGAAATGACATTGACAGAAACTTTTAAAAAATGGCCAAGATATATTTTGAAATTGGCGGAGACATCAATCTGAAGCAAGCTTTCGTCTCTTCTCTTCCGAAGCTGTTAGCAAGCCGAACCATGACCATCATTGAAGAAAAATTCAAGTCCATAACCATCCCGCAAATTGGTTACATCAGGCAGGCTATTTTTGTCGCACTAGATGACATATGTACCAAGCGCTCAGCCTTAAAGCAAATTATCCAGCACAATCCAGCGCTTGACAAGGCATGCTGCAAAACTGATCTGATCACCGGATTAGGATGTTCCTGCAGCATGTCCAGACGACGGAAAGAATTCAGGAGGTTCAAATGGCCAAGAATTCCGGATGGAAGATCAAGATCCAAGAGACGCACAAAGTATTTCAGACGCAGAAGGCCAGGAAATTTTCACAAGAAAGACAGATGCTTTATTTGCCATTAGATTGGACATTTCGCAAAAAATTGTCCTCAGTCAAGAAGATCTGTCAAACTCCTTGAAGAAATTGAAGATTACACTGGCATACATCTTGCAAAAGAGGAGGACCTTGAATCCATATTCTCTATGGATGATGAACCCAATGAAGAAACTATATTCTCTCTCGACATCTATGAAGATCAAGGAAATGATCAGTACCAAATCTTAAAACCAGTGATCGAGGCCCGAGAGGAGATCAATGCTCTCACAGTCGTTCCTCAAGTAGAACTCAAGGTCTACACATCAAAATGGGATAAACCAGCTCGAGTTATTGCTTTCATTGACACCGGAGCTGCATCCTCACTCATAAATCCTGCTGTTCTCCCTGAAGATCAATGGGTGCCGCATTTCAAAGATTTCAACACTGCATCAAATGCGATCTTAACCACAACTGTCATTACAAAGCACCCAGTAACGATTGAGTTCTTCCTAGCATTGAAGTATAGAACCAAGCTGCTAGGATCTGATGTGCCAGGAAAAGATCTTATTATTTGATTTGACATTTACAGGCAGCTTAAAGATCAACTCCAGATCAAGGCCAACGGGATAGCTTTTAAAAAGCAGTTCAGACCTTATTCTGAGATTCCAAGGCTATTCAAGATCACCGATGACGAACAAATCAAAGAGATTGAGCAGAATCTCATTGAACATTCATGTGCTGAATCCCACAAGGATTTCAAGAAGAAAGGGAAAAGCCCGTTATGGAAAAACCAAGAGTTTTTTATCAAGCTCCCTTTCAAGAAAAATGAAAACATCAATCCGACAAAAGCCAGTCATTCAGGCATGAATCCAGATCATCGTCAACTTGCAAAGAAAGAATGCGAAGAACTTTTGGAATTTGATCTGATAGAGTCGTCGGATTCACAATGGGCATGCGAAGCATTTTATGTCAACAAAAGAGCTGAGCAGACAAGAGGAAAACTCAGTGAGACATTGGACGAACATGTCAACCTGCTTCGTCAATTTGAGGCATTGGTAACAAAGTACGGGATCATGCTCTCAGCAAAAAAGATGGTACTTGCTCAAACGGAGATTGATTTTCTTGGAATGCATTTTGCCCGAGGTGAATACAGTCCAGGACCGCATATATGTCAGGAACTACTTAAATTTCCGGATACCAACCTCACAACAAAGCAGATCCAACAGTTCTTGGGGGTCATCAATTATGTTAGAGATTTCATCCCAAATATCTCTACATACATTTCACCACTCACAGAAATGCTTATGAAAAATGCAACATCATGGGGAGAGAAACAGGATGAAGCAGTCAGAAAAATAAAGGAGATATGTAAAAATGTCAAGTCTCTCTACATCCCTTCAGATGGAAAGAAGATACTGCAAACTGATGCCAGCCATGAATATTGGAGTGCTGTTTTATTTGAAGAAAAAGATGGCCAACGGAAAATATGTGGATACGCTAGCGGAAAGTTTAAAGATGCCGAGCAACATTATCATTCCACCTTCAAGGAAATTCTTGCAGTAAAGAATGGAATCAAGAAATTCAATTTCTTCCTTATCCATACAGAATTTCTAGTGGAAATGGATATGAAGGCTTTCCCAAAAATGATCCGGATAAATTCAAAAATTATCCCCAATCCTCAGATTCTCAGATGGGCTCAATGGTTCTCTCCATACAAGTTTCAAGTCAAGCACCTAAAAGGAAAGGATAATATTCTCGCCGATTTTCTATCCCGACCGGAGGAATTCTCAAAAAGATTTTCCCCAGCAAAACTGAAGCCAAACAGCCACATCTTTATGTTTTTCATTGAAGCCGAAAGATCATCCACCGGAGCTGTTCAACCTCATGGATCCCTTTGATCCATCAATTATTATGGAAAGAAGAACTTGTTATGAGCTTCAAGTTTTCCGGCAATATGGAGGATCCATTCTCAAGCCTTATGGTGTCAATCCAGAATATCCGTTCTGCCATATATTCATAGCTCAAGCCAAGGATTTTCCACAAGAATTATTATGGTTTTTCTGGTACCTATGCCATCAGTATTATATTTTCATGGAATGCAAGTGCAACGTCTTCAAGGATTTTGATGCCATTGCACAAGCGCGTAGAATATTTTTATTATGGTTCAAGCCTAGAAGATATTGGACTAAATGTTTCAATGATTCCTACGCAGCAAAAATATTCATGTTTCATAGGCCAGTGAAGATCATTAATGGAAAAGTCCAGGCGCAAGCAGAGGCATCATTCTGGTGAAAATTTCCAGTGTCCATTTTATCCATGGAGGAAGAGTATAGCGAGGCACAAAGAATCATTTTCCAGCAAAATAGGTGCATCCCAAAAGAGATATAGCCAAAAGAATGAGCAAGCTGGAATTAAACCAGTACCCATCCTCACTGGGAAAGAGTCCGGGAAGCTGCAAAAGAATATCAAACACCATATGAAATCATCCGAGAAAGGATCATTGACGACATTTCCCGATTAAAGTTGCGGATTACATCTCTCAGTCCAAAGGGAAAGGAACATAGCAGTGACGAACCGTCAAGTTCCAGGC
>MCJB01051806.1:0-26490 GCA_002018475.1 Nicotiana obtusifolia
CACCAGCCCACAGGCCAGCGCCCAGCGCTGCCTGTGGCGCTGGAACCAGAGAGTTGAAGAAAGCTTGCTGCCTTCAGTCCCCTGGACAGCGCCCAGCGCCCCCCAGGGGACTGACTTCGGGAAAAGTGTCCTACTTCGTCTAGAAGACTCCTAAACCGACCCAAAACCTTCCCAACTCCTATATAAACATCCCTAAACCCATTTTGAAGGGGAAGAACGTGATTTTGGAGCAAAAGGAGGCCTAGAAACATCAACAACATCAACAAATTCTCAGTTCATCAATTAAACTAGTATCTTTATTTTAGTTTTTCATACTTAGTTATTTGGTTTTGTTGAACATGAGTGGCTAATCACCCCTTGTTCTGGGGTTGTGATTAGCCATGAATATTGTGTTTCTAACTTGATGATTTCGTTTTAATAGTTAATGTGGATAAGATTGTTTCTTCAATTCTATGCTAAATTGCTTAATTGTTTTGTCCACCAATTAAGTTCTATCAATTATCTATGCGATATTTGAGAAAACTAAGTTTAGATTAGAATAAGGATTGAAGAAAGCATGTTCTTAACTTTGTTAAAAAGAGCAGATTCGTGGTTAAGATAGGAATATACTTAATCACCATGCTTAGTTATATAAATCGTGTTCTTAATGCATTCTTGCTAGATTAATTTCATAGAAATATAGGCATTAATCTTGTTAGGAATAGGCGAATAGTACTTCGGAAGAAGACTATGAGTATCATTATCGATTAATTAGCAATCTTACATTAACTATATGAACGATAAGTCAATTAGAACGCAATAGGATTGGAAGTAAAATCACAACCCTGGAATCTTTGTTTTATTGATTACAAAAATACATAATTGTTCTTTGCAATTCCTAGATTTAAATTAGAATTACAATTTAGACTAAGTTATATACTAAACTTGATCTTTGCTTGATTAAATAACGATAATAGTTGTTATAAAGTAGTTAACTTAAGTCCCTTGGGTACGATAATCCGGACTCCTTGTCATATATTACTTGTCGATCACGTATACTTGCGTGTGCGTAAGGGAGCAACAATTAACCATTTCAAATACGAATGCTCACTATACAAGAAGCCCTCTAAAGAAGAGGAAAAATCAGCTTAAAAGATTTATACACAATCGAAAAGCAAAGTTTCTTTATTAGCTGATACGAGATGTCAATTTAAGTGCTAGATTCTTTTATACTATTGTTTATCCTCTTAACATTTTGTTTCTTCAAGGGTATAATACATCCGCCCGCTTGAGATCTTTAGTCCAAAAGTAATACTCAAATTTCAATGATTCCCATTATGTGGTAGCTTGTGTTAAAAGTATATATAGGAGAAACAAATTGCATCTTTACACCAAAACAGCCTATTCCCTAATCATACATCCAAAATAACCCCTGCCAATTATTTAATTAATTGCTTTGCTAATTGGTAATGGTGAAAAGACAGTGTCATATCAAGTTAATTCCTTGCGGCAAGAGCATTGCAAATTAAAGAATCTCTTTATTTCTAATTAGTTAGAAGTCATGAGAATATGCAATCACTCTCTAGGTTTCGTTGAAGACAAGCCTACACAAAGCAGCCATTGCTAGTAATTTGAATCCTAAACATGACACGTGTCTCTCCTCGGTCAGTTTTGCACTTGATTCTTTGACGTAATACTGTTAGCAAATTAACATGTGACAAGTATTAAAGCTGTAATTTGTGACAAATATTTTTGCTTAGCACTAGTCAATTTGACTGTCTTGAAGAAAACAAATTAAAAGACATCTAAAGAGAGAGAAAAATATAATAGTATTAAAAAATAAAGATTTATAATTTAGAGGATGAAATTGATATTTGTCCATCTAAAGTTTAAAAAATTTAGTTGAGTTATCTTCTGGTGTTATAGAAATAGTACATTGGTTTTTCTGTTACAAACAAAATAAATATGACTTTACTAAATCATTTAAAATAATTAAGTGATCATTTGAGTAATGGATTCCAATTATTTATGTAAAACATATTTAGCTATATATGTAATGCAAAAAGAATCCCTTTTTTGGGGGATAAACAATTATCAATATTTTCTAGAACAAATAAATAGTGGTCGTACTTCTACTTATATGGATCACACTATTCCATTAGTTCAATTTGTCTACTGTTAATATGATTACTTGCTAAAGTTTTCTACAACAACCATTAAAGTGAATCCCTCGACAATGTAACAGCAGTCTTATTCTGAGTGTATAGATTTTATGCTTAAACTTCACATCAATCTGATTTGATTGTATTTTCAGGTTAATTCTTA
Source organism: Nicotiana obtusifolia (assembly GCA_002018475.1). Classification (NCBI taxonomy): domain Eukaryota; kingdom Viridiplantae; phylum Streptophyta; class Magnoliopsida; order Solanales; family Solanaceae; genus Nicotiana; species Nicotiana obtusifolia. The sequence continues at coordinate 2,305 of MCJB01051806.1, forward strand.
TTTAGAGGAAAAAATTGATTTGTAGAATTTGCACATGCCACCTATATTTGCAGAATATTGGAGCATGTAGTTGGATTCTCTACTAGCTGTACTTGTACATCTTTTTCAAACTTCAACTTTTGAAATATCTAGTTTGTGAAGAAATTTCGGACCACAAAAGGGGCTAGCATTAGAATTATTGGTGAAGCTTAGGGGTGGCAAGCGGACGGGTCGAATTAAAAATGGGTAATGCAAAAATGAATTATCCGATTCGATCCATATTTAATACGGATAAAAAATAGGTTAATCGGCGGATAATATGGATATCCATATTATCCATATTGTACGTGGCTTGTTGAATATGATCACTTTTGGGAGAATTTCCAGTCTCCCAAACTTGAGAAACCTCCAATTTGAGGCTTTACAAATGTAAAAGTTAAACACATTAGTTATCCAATAGTTACCCATTTTCTAAGTGGATAATATAGTTCTTATCCATATTTAACACGTTTTTAAAAAGTTAATTATCCAACTCATTTTTAATAAATAATACGGGTAAATAATTATTTTCTTTTATTTATTTTGCCACCACTAAGTGTAGCGTAATTTATCATCTATTCGTTGCGACAAAATGACTAAAAAATGTCGTTGCCTAGTTCTATAACCCGAAACAGAAGTGTTCAATAATGTTCCAACAGCAAAATAATACGTATGAAAATCTCACATCAAATAGGTAAAATTTCAGGAAGGACTTATAGTTAATTAACATGATGATTTAACGTTAGAATGGCTTTGAGTACATGTCAAATGGTTCATTAGCAGTTAATTATGGCTCCTACAAAAGAAAAAAAAGGGAGACATTTTTATGTGTAAGGGTAAAAACTTATTAATACTGAATATTTACACCAAATATTGGAAACAGATAACTAATAGATCGAACGAAGATGGATTTTTGTTCTTTAATTTTTTCTAAATATTCTTTTTTGCTCTCTCTTCCTCTTACTATATATTTTTTTGGATACATAGTGAAGTTGTAGCTATATATTAGACGGCAACCTTAATCTCAAGATATATGTGAGGGTATGTTGTAAATAATCAAGCAATCTCTAACTCATTAAGTAGTAAAGGATTGAAGGATTAATAAATCAGCAAGAAGTTATACGTTAATATCAACAATTATTTGACCAGATTTCTTCTTCTGAATTCCAAACTATAGAGCACCAACTCGTACATGGCACAAAAGAAGTTCAAAATTTGAGTTCTAAACTGTGATGGGCCTTCACCCTTGATGGAGTAGTTTGAAATTAGGAAAAATGACACGCTGTAAAAATAATAGCCGAAAAAACATATACAATTTGTATATTTTTTGTATTTATATACATTCTGTATGTTATATACAAAAATTATATAAATTTTATATACTTTTTCGACTAACAGATATAAATAATTTCTGGCGCGGGCTAAAAGTGATAATACCATATCTTTAATATCTTCATTTATATTTTGACCTCGTTAAGAAAATTTTATCTTTTTTAGCTCATCATATTCTTTTGCTTCTCCTCCTCCTTCCTCTTTCTTGTTTTGTTTTTGGCATCTTCTTCTTTTCCTTCCTCCTCCTCTTCCTTATTATTATTATTATTATTATGAGCGCACAACTAAAATTAAATAATAATAAAATTTGTGATGTAGAAAATTAAAAATTCATTACTTATTTATTGAGTAGATAATGTTCCATTGAGCTTATTATCTATCTTTAATGATTTAGATTAATTTGATTGAAAAAATTTGAAAAACACCATTTTGATTTTTGTTTGAGCTTGAAAAAACATTGTTGATCAATCTAACTATTAGAATTGTTAAAAATGATATTAAAAGTTTGTATATCAATTTTGGAGTAATTTGGAGTTTATTTGAATCTAATTTAAAGCAAAATATTATGGTAAAATTATTGCACAATAGTTACGGTGATGGTAAAAAATTATGGTCAATTATGTCAATTTTTGCCAAGATTTTTACAATATCAGATATAACGATTGCCAGGATTTTGCAAATCAGTGATGGTGATGGCTAGAACTAGTAATCAGTTATGGCAATAAAGAAATTCTGATTGTCACCATAAGACAAAAATTTCTGACAAGTGTGCTTCAAAATTCTGACCCAAAACTATTTTTCAAGCTCTTTTTAATGGGGTCCAAATTTCAATAATGGCACCAAGTGATCTCATTTGTTCAAATAAATGGGGAAGTTTAGCAAATACCTATGCAACATAAAATAATTATTCGCCCTCCCTTTTTTTTAATTACCTAGCCCAAAGCCAACCAAATAAAGTCAAACTAAGCTACTAAACCAAGTCAAGCAAAGCCAATTCAAGCCAAGTTAAGTCAAACCAAATCAAGCTAAGTTAAGCTAAATGGATAATAGTAGTTAGTTTTAATTGAGTAAGCATATATTGTAAATAATTTTTAAATAGATAAAAAAGGTAATATTTTAAGTTCAATGGGTATTTTGCATAAATTGCTCCAAATATAAATCTCCCGATGGCGTATATCCTTTGATGGGCTAATTTGTCTTGTGCCAGCCCAACGTAATTAGCGGGAAGAGGCCTAGTTTGTGACTGGACATTTTCAACTAAGACCACAACATGCCGAAACATCATAACTCTCCAAAATAAGCTTTTTTTTCAAAAACTTAACTAAATAAATTTGTATAATTCGTAAATCGTTACATATTATAGGAATTAGGCCACTGGGAGTTGGGACTAGTTAGGATGAGGCCGCTCAGCACACCTTACATAAAGTCAAGTTCGTTTATCTTTTGACAGAACATTCTATATTTCTTTTATAAAATTTTAAAAATGCAAATAATTCATTCTATCACACGGTATATACTTTTCAAATATCTTGAACTTTATTTAGAAACAAATAAAGAAATTATTTAGTACACCCAAATTGACAATTCTTTACAAAAATTAGTCAAAGAATGGAATTTCGTAGGTTATTAGGATAGCCGACTAGTTTAAGTAGTTGAACAAATCAAACAGAAGTAGAATTTTAGTTGGAGTTTAGGAGAGTCACACAACTAGTCATCCCCTTTTAACACTTGGAACAATTTTATGAAATATTTCCTCTTCCTCTAACAATTTTATGGATTTGAAGAATAGGAATTTCAAAAGTCTCATCAATGAATACTATCATTATATTGTGTATACACTTGTAACTGTAGTTTTATTATCTCTTCTGCTCTTAAGCTCTTCCGCTAATTACATCAGTAATTTTGCTTTATTTCCTATGCGAAGCTCCGTTTGTCAACCTTCGAAAACAGTAAGTAATTAATCATCCTTATTCTTTAATTATTTTTTAGTTCCCAATTAATTTTGTTTTGTATACGTATTCCAGTTTAACATGAAAATATATGGAGATAAGCTAGAAGAAGCATTAGCGGGAGCTGCAACGAAGGAGAAGACGGTAATTATTGCAATTGTAAATAAAGCATACGTGGAGGGAGATAAGCCGATGCTGGATATTTTCTTGGATGGTTTTTGGCTCGGAAAAGGCACTGCCAAATTAATCAAACACCTTTTGATCGTTGCGATGGATCAGACGTCCTACAGAAGGTGTAAGTTTGTTGGGCTCCATTGCTACAAGCTCCAAACGGACGGTCTTGATTTCGTCGGAGAGAAACTCTACATGTCCCAAGATTTTATAAAGATGATGTGGCGAAGAACCCGGTTCTTAGGTGATGTTCTAAAACGCGGTTATAACTTCATCTTCACGGTACGTCTCATTATATTTATACGTCGGAAATTGGACTGCTTTTTCGTTTAAAACTACACCTAACAACATTCATTTTTCTTTGCTTTTAAGTTATTATAAATAACGATATTTTGATGATCTAACTTTTCTCTCATAACTACACATCATAAAAAGTAAGATTACTACCTGAAAAAAACAAGAATTAACCAATATCAGTTCATCTGACTGTTTAATCTAAAAATAATCACAGTGCAGATATAGAATATATTCATAATTTATGTATAATATGTATATAATTAATGTATAATCTATATATATGGCTAGAAAAAATAAATAATTAATATGATCGGCTATTTGTGTAACGATCCAAAAAAAAAAAAAAACAAGGTTGCACACTACAATGTATTAAAAGATATTGATAGTGTAAAAAATTATTTTGTTAATATAGTACTCCTTTCGGTCCATTCAATTGATTTTTTGGTCTTTTTTTTTGTGGTTCATAATATTTAATTTTTTTCAGATATCAAGAAGGAATAAATTTCTTTTTTTTTAAAGTTGCCCTTGGAGTAAAGAGCCTAGGAGTATTTGTTATAGTTTTATTAAAGAAATTAAGGTTAATATGATCAATTTTATTGTTAATAAATGCTAAAAGGTGAATTTCTTTATATGTATGAAAATAGCCAAAAAATCTATTAAAGTAGAGTATAAGTTACATCAGTTCTTTCATATTGTTGGCGTAGTAATGTTAACGCTTGTCTTATGCGTTCTCTGTGAGAGAAAGCTTTCACTTGATTGTCATGACTAAACTAACATAGTTTTTCCCAATTTAATTAGCTTTCACTTGATTACAATATTAACTTTATTTTGATGCCATCTTTGCAGAAATTAATTATATTAACACAATCCTACGTTCTGTAAATAAAGTTATTGTTCATTAAAACTAAATTAGCTGGCTATTTCGTTCGTGCTGGAACAGGACACTGATGTGTTGTGGCTAAGAAATCCATTCCCAAAGTTGAGCTACAACAAAAGCATAGACTTGCAGATCAGTACAGACAATTTCAACGGCAACCAATGGTCCGAGGCCAATCTCATTAACACAGGCTTTTACATGATCAGATCAAACAATAAAACCATTTCATTGTTTGATGCGTGGTACGCGAAGAAAGACAATTCCACTGGATTAAAAGAACAAGACGTTCTGCAAAACCTAATGCGCGGAGGAGAATTTCGAAAGTTAGGCCTTAAAGTGAGGTTCTTAGACACTGTTTATTTCAGCGGGTTTTGTGAAAACAGTAAGGATGTTTGGGCCGTTGTGACTGTTCACTCCAACTGTTGCCGGAGAATTAGTGCTAAAATGGCTGATTTGATAGCAGTGATTCATGATTGGAAGAGGTTTATGAGCTCCCCTGCCAATGAAACATCCAAGTTTCAGTGGACGCCTCATGATCACTGTCGCAACTCGTGGCGAAATTGAGGATTATATGATACTTTTATGTTGACAAATTTAATTGTTATGGTTACAAATTGTATTCAAATATATTCTTGTGATTTTGTAGCAAGGCAGTGTATAATTTGTATGCGCATATTTAGATGAAGTATTTTCACATACTTTAAGTACTGCAATAGCGTAGTGTCACATTTGTTTGTTCACATTCTCGACTCTAGTCCCTGGAATTCTGCTTCGTGATTATGTAAGAAAAAACAGTAACAATAAACAGCAACTTTAATTCCTCTGCGTCATGCAACAACAACAATACACGAGAATACGACCCATTCCGATACGAGTTCAACTAATACGAGTTCTATCTAGGTGTTTGTACATCGCGATCGCAGAAGAACTAATGTGATCGCGAAGAAGAAAAATGGTTACTGCCAAAAATACACTACGCGATCGCGAAGAAGAAATGGCTGATGCCCCAAGAAACGTATTACGCAATCGCGAATAGCTCCATGCGATCACGTGAGGGAAAAGAACACTGCCCACGATAAGGGGCTATGCGAATGCGGGAGAAGAAATGCAAACGTAAAGAGGAGGTTACTCACACTCATGCGATTGTGGATAGGTATATGTGAACGCGAAGAACAAATTTTCCTTCCTCCAAAATTACACTACGCGAATGAGGAGGAATTGACGCGAATGCGATTAAGGAAACCAGGTACCAACAAAACAACAGTCCAATAACATAGAGAAATGGCCTGTAGCTCATCCGAAATACACCCTGGTCCCCTGCGGCCCCCCAGACCCGGTCTAAGCACACCAACAAGTTTCATATCCTAACACGGACTCGCAGGTCTCAAATCACATCAACCATCGTCGAAACTACGAATCGCACCATGAATTGAACTTATGAACTTTCAAACCTTCCAACTTCCAAAACTCACGCCGAAACCTATCAAATCTCCCAATGACATAACAGAGCTATTCCAACTCTCGTAAATAACATTCTGACCCCGATATCACCAAATCAACTCTTGGTCAAACCTCTCAACCTTCCAAAACTTCAACTTTTTCAACTTTTGCCGAAATGCTTCAAATTAACCTACGAACCTCCAAATCCAAATCCGGACGCACGCCTAAGTCCAAAATCACCATACAAATCTGTTGGAAGTCTTCAAAATACCATTTCAGAGTCGTTTTCTCAAAGTCAAAACTCCGGTCAACTCTTACTGCTTTAAGCTTCTAAAACAAGAATCCTTCTTCCAAATTGACTCCCAATCATCCGATAACTGAACTCGGCCACGCACGAAAGTCATAACACATAATATGGAGCTGCTCAAAACCTTTAGTCACTGAACAGAGCGCTAATACTCAAAACGACTGGTCGGGTCGTTACAATTTTTTCCTCTAAAATTGTTCCACGTGATGTTCTTACCTCCAAATAATATCCCTAAAGTATTCTCTCATTCCAAAGTAGTGTATCTCCCTCAAAGCACATTTTTTGATTTATTTATAGCGACTAGGGTTTTTATGGGGAGAATTGGACTTCTCCTAATTCGGGTTGGAGAAGCTGATTTTTTCTGCTCCGGTGCAGGTCTGACGAAGTGAACCTCGCTTCGCTTTTCGGGACTTTTATGGTTTCTTCAGCTCTGGTCCAAGTCTGGCGAAGTGAACCCGGCTTCGCTATTCGGGACCTGGGCACCAAACTTATACTTCCTCTAGATTCTTCCGTTTGTAATTTACTTTGCATGCAAACTTTCCAAATCACTTCCAGTTGACTCCTACACATATGAATATCATTATTAAGCTTGAGTCGCAAATATTCACACAACGGTTAACAAGATCGAGGCATAATGCAAGGAAAATTACATGCAAAAACATGAATTTTTAGCCAAACATCACCATTCAATCAAGTCTAAACATTACAATCATAGTCAAGTCTAAACATGACAATCATAGTCAAGTCTAAATATTTACCAAGTTTAAACATCCAACTACAACAAAAAATAATGTCTCAAACATCACAACAAACTAAAGCTCATCATCCTCGTCATCCTCGACATTCTGAGGACCAAATTGAGGTCTGCTCATTAAGTTTCTCCACTAAACTCTGCAACTTGTCAAAATTTGTCGTATTCGCCCATTCGTCTCCATTATTTCTCTCTTACAACAATAATAATGTTCAAGATTGTTTTGTGTGTCTCTTCTATATTTATGCCAATTGTTCAAGATTATAACTTTTTCCTTGTTAAGATAAATTTTAAAGTATAATTTAGGAGATGTGAACTTTGTTTTGCTAAAAGAGATGTGTTCCTTTCATTATAAATTATGCAGATAAGGATTGTGTGTGGAGTTGATCATGATGATTTGAAGAGTCTGTTTCATGTATCAATGGCAATTAGAGAAGTGGTAAGCTTATAATTGTTATTGAAATATTGATTGAGGAAGTATTGATTAATCTAAGGCTACCATGTAAGTGTGTATTACAACAAACCCATACATCTACAAGCACTTTTTGAATCTACAAACACTGCAAGAGTAAGTGAAAGTAAGTGTGTATCAGACTCATTCAACTAGTCTCCAACTCCCTGTAAAATAATGAAGCTGGCAGTTAGGAGTCTTTTTGGTTTAACCTTTACAAAGTTGTGTGTGTTTAGGAAAAGGTTTACGTGTTATACTACTGGGAAGAGGAGTCCAAATAATCGGGCCAGGGCAGTAACTTTAAAACCTCAGAAGTAAAGCTTGTTTTTGTTCTCTGTCTCACTGGTTGTTTGCTTATTTTCTTTAGTAAGGTGGCCCGATTAAATGACTACGCCTCAAAATTAAATGATAAGAGGCTAACGAACATTATTCCTATAAATCGGATGGATCTGTATGATTTATTTCTTTTTATATCCTAATATTTTTCTATTTGAGACAAAAAAAAAGAAAGTAAACGAATTATCTAAGGTAACTACTGAAGAGGAAAAGAACGAAAAATATCGAGGAGGGGAAAACTGTTGGTGAATTGAATTGAGAATTTTAGGTTATTTCTGTTCTTGGATCAAATTAAATTGCTATGAATTAAAGTTTTTACTCTGTAACTGGTATAGTTTTGTGCTTTTCTAACAGATAATCATCCCATGAAAGCCAAACTGAATTATATCAAATACATCAAACCTTCAGCAAAATAGCCCATTAAAGAAGAAAAATTACAAAATATGTTTTACTTCTTTAACTAATATATACCAATGCAAGTGAAATTGTTGTTAAGAAATTTGAAACATTACTAGATGACTAAACCCATAAAGTTTCCAGGTTATAAGAATGAGAGAAACTAACCGAGAAGAGAATATTTCACAGATCTGCACACTGATGCCCGCCGTCGTCAACCACCATTTGCCGCCATCGTCAACCACTGTTTGCTGTCAGTCGATAGGTGAGTGGAGGAGAAAGTAAATATATATATATATATATATATATATATATATAGGAAATAGGGACCTGTTCTCTATTTTTTAATTAGGGTTTCCGACTACCGCGGTCGCAAAGTATTAAATATATATATTTTTATTTAAATTTTATATTTCCAACCGACGCAATCAATTTATTTGGTCAACATGTTTTTTTGACTTTTCACTTTGCTACTGATTCAGTCGCAAATGTGAAGGCGGAAAATTCCCGCATTGTTTTCCCACTTTTTTAGTCGGAATAGCAGTCAATATTATTTTAGAAAAATAAGTAATAAAATTACAATCATTTTCCGACTACTGCAATGGCAAAGTTTGTCGCAGTAGCGACTATTCAATATTCAGCCGCAAATTTGGTCAGAAATTAACATTTTTCTAGTAGTGCGTCCAACTGCTCCACTTCAAGATCTAGACTAGTTGCTACGCTGAAAACTATTCGAAAAGAAGTTATTTTCACAGCATTTGAGAATTTCGTCGAAATCAACACCTTTTTTTTTCTTCTGTTTGAAGTATATTACCATCAATCGAGCTTTATATCTGACCAACTTATCATTTGTTTTTATCAAAGTTGCTCTTCATCCTGGCTTTCTCGGTGCAGTTTAAGCTAACGTGCGCCTACCTCATCAATGGTAGGAAAGAAATCACGCGGCCATCCTAAAAAGCAACAGATCAAGGTTGATGACAAAATAGCCAAGCTTAAGAACATCGGAAGTACCTCGTCTGCAGTCATGGAGTCAATCTCAGGGACTTCCAAAACACAGGTAGGAGGTGGAATACTTACCCAAATCCGTTATGTCGGAGCCTTTACATCTGTAAGCCAACAGTAGAAACGAGCAAATCAGAGCCTTATTCTTATGCAAGAGAACTTGAGAGATAGTGTAACACCTCCTCCATCTAGGGGTGTTACTGTTCCATTGGGCAAGGAGCTGGAAGCTAGAAATCAAGCTCCAAAATCAGCTAAAGCTACATTGGGGAAGAAGAAGGAAGCTAAGGATCAGTCGCCAGCACACACTACTGTTCCATTGCCGAAAATTACCAGGGAACCAACATGATGGTTACTACATCGTTAGGTTTCAATCCATGGTTAATATGAAGAAAATTCTGTGTGAGGGATCTTACACAATCAACAATAGGATAATGAAACAATGGATTCCACAGTTTGATTTTGATGCTGAATTTTTAACTGAGATTCATCTTTGGGTTAGATTTCCCAAACTTCCCATGAACTACTAGGGAGGTAGCTCATTGAGTAGAATAGCAAGTACAATAGGGATTCCACTGTTTGTAGATGAGTGCACTGCCAAACAAACTAGAATCTCTTATGCTAGAATCCTCGTTGAGGTGAATGTCACTAAACCTCTTCCTAGCAAGTTCCCTATTATGGATGACTCAGGTAGGATGCTTGATCAGATAGTGGAATATAACTGGAAACCTGAATTCCGTGGGAAGTGCTTAAAAATTGGTCATGACTGTACAAGAGCTCGCAAGGAGGAGGTTAAGCAAATTCAACAGCCTAAAATAAATAGGCCACAGCCTGTGAAGCAAGTGTGGAAGAGTAAGGAGTTGTGTTAGCTCCTGCACACAAAGTTAATCAGGGGCAGACGGTGATGCTGAATGAACAAGGGCTTACTACTTGTGCTGATGAGAGCAAAGTAGCAGAACCAATACCTGTAGAAGGTCAGCAACAATCTCTTGACAAAGGAAAGAAAGCAGCTGAAGTAAATGGCATACCTCTGAACTATGCACAAGTAGTTGTATCACCCGGTAAGCAAATATCTAGTCAACAGATAAATGTAACAGTGATGGCTAATTTGTCACTACCATCTGCAGGTGGTACATCCAAACCTACTTGATGTCTTGGTTGGTTTGGAACATTAGAGGTACTAACAAATGTTATAAGCAAAAAGAGTTGGGCACCTATACTAAAAAGAATAATATTAAATTAGTTGGTTTAGTAGAAACTAGAGTCAAAAAAGATAAGATAGATGGCATTGCTAATAGGGTAGTGCCAGGTTGGCAAGCAAGATTTAACTATGGTCATGCTGCTAATGGAAGAGTCTGGATATTATGGGATCCTTTCAACTATGATATAATAGTGATAGATCAATCTGCTCTAGCTATGCATTGTGATGTTAAAGGCAGGAAGAATCAAATGAACTGTCTCATGACAGTCATTGATGGGTTTAACACAATTGAGCTGAGAAAGCCCCTATGGGTGCAATTGCAAAACCTTGCAACACATATCACCAAGCCTTGGCTCATTTGAGGAGATTTTAACTCAGTGTTAAATATACAAGACAGAATACATGGGAACCCGGTAACTAGTAATGAGATTCAAGACTTCACAGACTGATGCAATGTTTGAACTTATGTGAATTACCTTGGAAGGGGGAATACTATACATGGTCTAAAAAATAACAAGGTGCAGATAGAGTTTTCAGTAGGATTGCAGAGCTATCGGATATAATGAATGGATGAATACTTTTGGTCATATAGAGGTGGACTACAAAATGCCTTTTATCTTAGATCATGCACCCCATGATGATTACTTTAAGGAGAGCTGAATCCAGTGGCAAGATCCCATTTAAGTTTTTTAATGTTTAAGCTGATCATGAAGACTCCTTATCAGTGGTTGAGGGAGTTTGACTGACACAACTACATTCAAACACCATGAAAGATATCCTGTATAAGTTGAAGGCTCTTAGGTTAGAATTGAAGCAACTTAATAATAATGAGTTCAAGGGAGTAACAACTAAGATAGATCATCTCAGATACAGGCTGCAGAATACTCAAGAGCAGCTGAACAGAGACTACTTTGATGCAGTTGCATTAGAGGAGAAAAGGTTACTTGAAGAGGTAGAAAGATGGTCATTAATAGAGGAAAGCATCTTCAGCAGAAATTCAGAGCTAAAGTGGATAAAGCTTGGTGATTCTAACACCAAATATTTCTCAGCTGTTATGAAGGAAAGAAGTCATAAAAAAGTTATTGCAGAACTTAATAATGCCTTTGGAGATAGACTCACCGACCAGAAGCAGATCCAACAAGAAATAATTGCTTTATACAAATCCCTTATGGGATCAAGATCAGATCACATGCATGCAGTGAACAAAGAGATAATGAAACTAGGACCTGTCCTCACAAACTCCCAGCAGGTGAGCCTGTGTGCTGAGGTCACTGACCAAGAAATATTTGAAGCCCTGTGTACAATTGGAGATGATAAAATACCAGGTGTTGATGGCTATGATGCACTATTTTTCAAAAGAACTTGGACACTTATCGGACCAGAAGTGTGTCATGCAGTGAAGGATTTCTTTCATTCAAGCAAGATTTTTAGAGCAATTAATTGCACAGCTATCACCCTGATTCCTAAGGTTTCTCATCCTAGAAGTATTAAGCAGTATAGACCTATAGCTTGCTGCACTGTCCTGTACAAATTAATTGCCAAAATTCTTGCAAACAGGCTGTAAAACGTTATTGCCTCAGTTGTGTCAGACACCCAAGCTAGTTTCATTCATGGCAGGAAAGTAGCAGATAATGTTCTACTAGCCCATGAGTTAGTCAAAGCTTACTATAGGAAGAATATTTCTCCAAGATGCCTCATCAAAGTGGACATTCAGAAAGCCTATGATAATATCTACTGGAGGTACTTGCATCAAGTTTTGGAATTTCTGGGATTTCCAGTTCAATTTACCAACTAGATCATAGAGTGTGTATCAACAGTAAATTATACCATTCTCATCAATAGGGAGACAACTAAGTCATTTGACGCAGCTAGAGGGCTTAGGCAAGGAGATCCTATGTCTCCATTCCTCTTTGTCATAGCAATGAAGTATCTGAGCAGGAACCTAAAGACACTTAAGCATGAAAAAACTTTCCACTATCATCTTATGTGCTCTACATAGGACTTAACTCATTTGAGCTTTGCTGATGACCTTCTCCTTTTCACAAGAGGAGATAATACTTCTGTTGTCCTATTGCATCAAAAGTTCAACACCTTTTCAGAAGCTTCTGGACTTAAAGCAATTCTAGCCAAAAGCTCAATATATTATGGAGGAGTTAGCAATGAACTGAAGCATGAGATACAACAAGCTCTAGGGTATAGTCAAGGAGTGTTGCCTTTCAAATATCTGGGCATACCTCTTGATACTAAGAAGCTGTCAATATTGCAATGGAAACCTCTCATTGACATCAAAGAAACTGCCTTATGCAGACAGAATACAGCTATTCCAAGCAGTAATCTTTGGCATCCAAGCCTACTGGGCTCAAATCTTTATTATACTATACCTGCTAAAATCATCAAAGCAATTGAAGCACACTGTAGAAGCTATATATGGACTGGGGTGAATACAATAACCAAAAAGTCTTTGGTGGCATGGGATAAGATGTGTTCTCCAAGAGCTGCTGGAGGATTGAATATGATTAACTTGGCCATGTGGAATAAAGCTGCTACCACTAAGACCTGCTGGGAGTTGGCTAACAAGAAGGACAAGTTATGGATTAGATGGATCCATAGCTACTATATCAAAGAGTAGGAGTTTATGCATATGGGAGTACCAAAGCAAGCCTATTGGATGGTTCGAAAGGTGTTTGAGGCAAGGGACAGGTTACACCTTATTAGCAATTTGTCACAAGGCACAGTCATAAAACAGGTGTACCTGCAACTAGGTGTATTTCCAAAAGTTCCATGGAAAGGATTGATGTGTCAAAACCAAGCAACACCAAAAGCCATATTCACCATGTGGCTTCAGGTGCAAGGAAAAATGTTAACAGCTGATAGGTTGAAGAAATGGGGAATGCAGATAGATGACACTTGATGTTTCTGTCATCAACAACCAGAGACGTGAGATCATTCGTTTGGTGAATGTGAATATGGTAAATGCCTACAGCACAGGCTCATGCACTGGCTGAAAATTCAGTACCTTCCTATAGACTCATGGGCAGCAAATCATCAATAGATAATTATGAAAACTAAAAGCAGATCTCAGCTGGCAAGAGTACTTAAGCTAGTTTATGCAGAGTATATTCATGCATTGTGGATTGAGAGAAATTCATGGATCTTTGAGAAGCAAACTACTGCATGGGAGGTCCTAGCTAGGAGAGTGGCTTGCATATGCGACTTCAGAGCTAAAGGCTATACGCGAGTGTTGCTCAGGAATTATAAATATTAGTCACTAGAATGTGTTTATAGGCATAGAAATGTAGAGTGTTTTGTTGGATACTTTCTTTTATATTGTAGAGCAGACTGAGATGGTCTACTCAGATTTGTAAATGTTACATTTAGTGATTAATGCAAAAAGCTTAATTACCAAAAAAAAAAAAAAAAGACCCACTTTCACCTGAGTGGTATTTCACCATTTGAAAGTTCGACCAGCTTGTACGTGCTATTTTTCTGTAGAGATTCTATCTCTTCCTGCATGTCTTTCATCCACTGGTTCTAGTCTCTCTCTGAATGGGATAACACGTCTTAAGACTTTCTGGCTGCCCCTCATCACTGATTAGGACATACACTGTGGAAGGGTACTTGCATAACTCTACCCTTAGCCTTTCTGATTCCCTTAGAGGTTAAAGTTGTTCTTCTTCCTGAGTAGGGTACTCCACTTACTTGACATTATTATCAACTTGTTCCCCTTGCTCAACAACCTCATTAGGTTGCTTTCCCTGCCTGGTAACCTGCTCAATCGTACTTTTTGTACTTGTGGAATGGTTAGAAGTAGAAGGAACTACGACAAGGTTCTAGAGTATACCATTATTTTTCTTAGCCTTCTTAGACTGATCATTAACAGTTTTGGAGGATTACGTCTCTTCTTCTGATGACCTTATTCATAAAAGGATTCCACAATCTATACCCGAACTCTACAACTCCATGTTTGAATGCTCTTGAGTCCAAATTGACTCTGGATCATCTTCCAACATCGTTACAAGCACGTTAAAATACTTGTGAAGCATTTCCTCGCCATTTAGCTTATCTTCCAACAGAATGCACTTCTTGATCTTCAATTGTAGTAGTCCAGGTAATTCTCTTGAAACTCTTTAATTAGTATGTGACCTTGCGTCATAAGACGTCGAGATGACTCCTTAACACCTATGTTACGTTTTGGTGAGCCATCCTATGTGTTATTAGTAATCCCCAAATCCAAATAGTCAAAGTAAATAATTGACTCATAGCACTATATTTGACAAGTTACACATTTCTTAGGTTTTTACCTACATCGTGTTTGGAGCACTTACAGGAAAATCAAGTGATTTATGTTATAGTAATGGAATCTCTACTAGCTGGCGGTGCCCTTTCGCAATAACACTATATAAATAATGAGAAAAAGCTTTCGCTCCCCACATAAAATATCTCATTTTCCTATTAGAGGAAGGTCAAGTTTGTTTGACTCTAAATCTTTCGAACTTTAACATGAAACTAAAGAGTTCCAGGTGGTACATTCAAATGATATTTAATTTAAATATTAGTGTACAAGTGTAAAGAAGTTCTATCACAGGGTACTATTCACATGGCATTTATAAGATATATTGAATTAGTTACTAAAAGATACTATGAATAAATGTCTATTGATAAAGTAGGACATACAATTTGAACATATTTCTTTCTCCAATTTGAACAGAATACTGTACCAAATTTTGTGAATGAATAGATTCGTAAGCCACTCGGATTCCTCACTATATATGTATTTGAACAAACTAAACAGCAAAACCAATGCAAGTAAAATCTAAGTTGGAGCGTTAAACAGCCACACAATTATAGTCCCGATCAAAAACTACAGTCACTATATTCTGTATGCACTACTAACCTTTGGTTTGCTGCTTATTCTCCTCATGAGCTCTTCATGTAAAAGCGGTAATTTAGCTCTCTTTCCTTTGCAGAATGCCATATGTGACAGAAACTAAGGATCCACCAAACTATATAGAGAACCAGGTTCTCTATTAGTTCCCACAGAAACACACACACACAACAGTAAGTAAATAACACAGTAGAATTTTATATGAAAAACTCCCAACGCATGGGATAAAAAACCACGACCTACCCTTCTAGGATTCCTGAATGGACTCGTCATCCTTCATCCTGAAGAGTTCATAGTCAGTGGTTAGCATATCAATCTTAGACTGCTTGACTTGAGTTGTTCCATCGTGCGCTCTTTGGAGAGCTTCCCAGATCTCCTTGGCAGATTGACAGGCAGAAATCCTGTTGTATTTGTCTGGCCCAATACCACAGACGAGGATCATTTTAGCTCAAAAATTCTTATCTATATCCTTGCGGCCAGCATCGTTGTACTCCTTCCTAGTCTTGGGAACTTCCACTACTGGTTCTCTAATGGTCTTCGTAAGAACGAACGGACCATCGCAAATAACATCCCAGAGCTCTAAATTTTCAGCCATGATAAAATCGTGCATCCTTATTTTCCACCATCTGTAGTATTGTCCATTGAACCTTGGTGGTCTGTTGGTAGATTGGCCTTCTTCAAAGTTTGGTGGGGCAGCCATGAGAATCCTTTCTAGGTGTTAGCCTTAGAGAAAGAACCTACTATGATATTAATTGACAAAAACTAAGGATCCACCAAACTATATAGAGAACCAGGTTCTCTATTAGTTCCCACGGAAACACACACACACAACAGTAAGTAAATAACATAGTAGAATTTTATGTGAAAAACTCCCAGCTCAGGGGATAAAAAACCACGACCTACCCTTGTAGGACTTCAACTTCACTACTGAGCAAACTTTCAGATTACAAACTATTGTAATCTAGGAAATAACCTCTTAATCCCTCTCTAACTTGTAATAACTCTATTATGAGCCTGTTTATAATAACTCTATTACAAAGCTTATAACTCGACTAACTCTAGTCAAGACACAAACTCATGGTTTATGATTTTACAAAGGTTTCCTACACAATGCTTCTAACTAAGCTAAGTAGGAATTACAAGTAAATCATTTTGACAAAGGTGCTATACAACTAAGGACATATGATGACTCTATGCAGGAAACTGGTCCTTCGTTATGTTGCACTTTGTTCTTGACGCCTTGAATGTAACTTGCAGATTGGCAATACACTTGAGAGAGAGCTTGATCAATTCTAGAGTGTGCAAGTCTGTTGTTTTGCCTTTCCTTCATGTTAGTATTGCATAAGTGATATCATTTGAATGATTTAAGCAAATTTGGTACAAAGGAATTCCTCACAAAGTGACTGCTCCACTGTTTGCACTGTTGCGTGTGTGCAGAGGAACAGTTGCAGTCACTTTACAGCTGCGGGGAGTTGACTGGTACTGTCAACAAGGGAACTGATGTGCATCTGTTCCCTCTGTTGTTTCTTGGACTCTGAGATTTGGAACATGGCCTAGACTTGAGACTTGTTGATCTTGAGCACCTTGAGGGCATGGAGCAGGTTCCCCATCTAGTTCTTAACATTAAATTTGTCATATCATCAAAACATAGCAGGACATATAACTTATCAATATGCCAACCTTCAAATATAATAAACAATCTTTCTTACATAAAAACCTATAGAGATGACCTTGAACTAGCTTTGGCCAGAGCAGCAATGGAGGACAAGAAGGTAATAGTTACTGTTATAAATAAAGCATACGTGAAGGGAGATAAGCCGATGCTAGATATTTTCTTGAATGGTTTTTGGCTCGTAGAAGGCGCTGGGACATTAATCAAACACCTCTTGATAATTACGATGGATCAAACGTCGTACAGAACGTGCAAGTTTCTTGGGCTCCATTGCTATAAGCTCCAAACGGATGGTGTTGATTTCATCGGAGAGAAACTATACATTGATAGGTTATGTGCTATGTTATGTTTTGATGATCTAACAAACTTAATGATAAGAACCAGATGGGGAACCTGTTACACATCCTCAAAGTACTCAAGAACAACAAGTATCAAGTCAGACACAAGTTCCAATAATCAGAGTTAAAGAAACGACAAAGGGAACAGATGGACATCAGTTCTTTTGCTGTCTGTACCAGTCAACTGCTCACAGCTGCAAAATTGCTGCAACTGTTCCTCTACACACACGCAACAGTGTGACCAGTGCAACAACCACCTTCTAGGACATGCCTTGTACCGGATA
The DNA here is from genome assembly GCA_002018475.1 of Nicotiana obtusifolia. Taxonomy (NCBI): domain Eukaryota; kingdom Viridiplantae; phylum Streptophyta; class Magnoliopsida; order Solanales; family Solanaceae; genus Nicotiana; species Nicotiana obtusifolia. The sequence continues at coordinate 20,009 of MCJB01051806.1, forward strand.
TTGCTTACATCATCCAAGTGACATCACTTGGATATATTAACATGAAGCAATGAAGAAAACAAGCACTTGCACATTCCAGAATTAAGAAAAATCTTCTCTCTAGTGTGTTGTCATCTTGCAAGTGATTTCCAAGCTTCAAGAACAAAGAACAACATAAAGAAGGACCAGTTTCCAGCATTGTGTTATTATATGTCCCTAGTTATGTTGCACCTTTGTTAGAGTGATTTACTTGTGATTTCTACTTAGACTAGCTAGAAGCATTATGTAGGAAACCAGTTGTAAAACCATAAACCTTGGGTTTGTGTCTTGGCTAGAGTTAGTCGAGTTGTGAACTTTGTAATAGAGATATTACAAAGAGGCTTGTAATAGAGTTATTACAAGTGAGTGAGGGATTAAGAGTTTAATTCCTAGGTTACAATAGGTTGTAACTTAAAGTTGCTTGGTTAGTAAAGTTGAAATCCTACGAGTGTAGGTCGTGATTTTTATTCTCGTGAGCTGGGAGTTTACCATGTAAAACTCTACTGTGTCATTTACTTATCTCTTTGTGTGTGTGTTCTGTGAGAACTTATAGAGAACCCGATTCTCTATGCAGTTTGGTGGACCCTAAGTTTCTATCAATTGGTATCAGAGCAGGTTCTTTCTATCAGGATAACACCTAGAAAGGATCCTCATGGCTGCTCCACCAAACTTTGAAGAAGGTCAATCTACCTACAGACCACTAAGATTCAATGGACAATACTACGGATGGTGGAAGACAAGGAAGCATGACTTTATCGTGGCAGAAGATATAGAGCTCTGCGATGCTATGTACGATGGACCCTTCGTCCCTATGAAGACCACTGGCGAACCGTTCTCAAAATAAGGAAGGAATACAACGATGTTGACCGCAAAGCTATAGAGAAGAACTTTCGAGCAAAAATGATCCTCGTCTGTGGTATTGGACCAGACGATTACAACAGGATCTGTGCCTGTCAATCAGCCAAGGAGATCTAGGAAGCTCTCCAAATGGCACACGAAGGAACAACTCAAGTCAAGCACTAGAAGATCGACATGCTCACCACTGAGTATGAACTCTTCAAGGTGAAGGATGATGAATCCATTCAAGACATGCACACTCGATTCACCTCCATCATTAATGAGCTTCACTCTTTGGGAGAAATCATTCCAAGGAACAAACTTCTCAGGAAAATACTTAGTGTACTACTTGGTTCCTAGGAAAGCAATGTCAATGCTATCACAGAAGCAAAGGATCTGCAAAAGCTAACCATTGATGAACTCATTGGAAATCTGAAGACATAAGAAATTAAGAAAAAGAAGGACCATGAAAGAAGAGAACCCAAGAAGGAGAAGAACCTGGTCCTCAAGGCTGAAAATAATGACTCAAGTGGTGAGGATGCTGATATGGCTTACCTGACAAATCGATTTCAGAAAATGATTCGCAGGACTGGAGGTGTTCCAAAAAGGGGCAACTCTAGCAAGCCAAGAGGGTATGACTTATGTCAGAAATGTGGAAAGCCAGGACACTTCATCAAGGATTGTCCTCTCCTCAAGCAAGACCAGTACAAGTACAACATAGACAAAGCAGCCAAGAGGAACCCGGTTCCTGACAAAAGATTCAAGAGAAAAGAAGTCGCTGACAATGTTGTGAAACAAGCTCTTGCTACATGGGGAGATTCTTCCAGCGAATCTGGAGAGGATGATGCACATGGTGATACCTCCATGATGACAGTTGAAAGTGAAGCAGTTGAATATGACTCTATCTTTGCCCTAATGTCAAAATCTAACGATGATGAAGATGATGATGATGATGAGGTAAACTTTCTAGACGTCCAAAGAAATTTGAAGTCTTACTCTCAAAAAATATTTTGTCTTTGGAAATGTTTTAACTGATGCTTATCACAGTCTTATAGATGATAAAAATGCATTAACTGTAGAACTAAGAGAGGTAGAAAATAAGAGAGATGATCTGGTAATCGTAATGGCTAACCTAAAAGAAACCATCAAGGATCTAATGAAAGAAAAGAATGTTCTGATTAAAAAAATTGAAGACGTAGAAAATGAGAGAGATGATTTGTTAATAGTAGTCATAGATCTAAAAGAAACAATAAAGGAATTAAAAATAAGAAACAGTTTTGGGATTATCAAAAAGGGAAAGGAAGTTGCAAGTGAGGCACACATCAAGCTTGAAAATGAACTCAAATCTGTGAAATCTAGTCTTTGTGCTGAACTTGAAAGAAACAGACAACTTCAAGAAACTCTAGGCAGAGTTGAAAATGACCTAGAGAAATCTCTAAAGTGGACCTGGTCCTCTGATACAATTACTGCCATGTATGCAAGCAAGGGTGGGAACAAGCAGGGAGTCGGATTCCAAAAGGAAAAGATTCCTTACAATCCACATAGCAAGTATGTTACTGTCCCTGACAACTGGCGTTGCACTCACTATGGCAACACTGGACACTTTAAAGAAAATCTTAAGGCTAGATTTCAGTCCCACCAGAAAAACAAGGTGTTTTTTGGAAAGGTAGCTACTGCTAAGGAACTTGGTCCCTTTGTCAAAAAACGTGTATTTCCTACCTGGACAAAAAGAAGTTTAATTCATCCTTTTCCTTGCTACAAGGGACCCAAACTTGTTTGGGTTCCTTAGTCTAATCCTTGATTCTCTTGTGCAGGAAGCAGCCAAAAATGGTATATGGATAGTGGCTGCTCCAAGCACATGGTTGGAAGCATCGATGATTTCCTTTCACTCAAAGCCCTACAAGGAGGGAGTGTGTCCTTTGGCAATGGCAAAAAGGGATACATTCTGGGAGTAGGAAGAATTGGGAAGAAACTCACCCACTCAATTGAAAATATGTATTATGTGAATGGCTTGAAATATAGCCTACTAAGCGTTTCCCAAATCTATGACAAAGGAATCAAATTGGAATTTGTGTCAAAAATCTGCACAGTCACAAATCTTGTGACTAGTGAAGTAGTCCTGATGGCAAAATGATACAAAAACATTTATGTTGCTGATTTTGAGTCCTTTCAAAATGGGGATCTCACATGTCTGAGTGTTGTTGATGACGATGCTGAACTATGGCACAGAATATTGGGTCATGTAAGTTTTACGTTGCTGAACAAATTGGTCAAGAAGGACCTGGTTCGTGCCTGCCTAAGTAAAGTTTCAAAAATCACAAGGTGTGTGAGGCATGTGTAAAAGGAAAGCAAGTCAGGTCCTTCTTCAAGCCCAAAAAGGAAGTTAGCACCTCAACCCACTTGATCTCGTCCATATGGATCTGTGTGGACCTATGAGGGTGCCAAGTAGAGGAGGAAAGAAGTATAATTTTACTATAATGGATGACTATTCCAGATTCACCTGGACCTTATTCCTCAAAACCAAGGAAGAACTTTTCCAGTGTTTGTTGCCTTCGTGAAGAAGATCTAAATGAAGCTAAGCCACAATGTTGTGTGTATAAGATCTGATCACGGCACAGAGTTTGATATGCAAAATTCGATGAATTTTGTGCTGAAAATGGCATAAGTCATAATTTTTCAGCTCCAAGAACACCTCAACAAAATGGTGTTGTGGAGAGGAAAAATAGGACTCTTGAAGACATGGCAAGGACAATACTGATTGACAGTGGCGTTGCAAAAAGTTTCTGGGCAGAAGCAGTTAATATTGCATGTTACTTGGTGAATAGGTGCATGATCAGGTCCCTCCTGAAAAAACCCCGTATAAACTGCTGAACGGGAGGAAACCCAAGCTAAACATTTGGCTGCAAATGTTTTCTCCTCAACAATGGTAAGGAAGCGCTTGGAAAATTTGATGCCAAAAGTGATGAAGGAATATTTATTGGCTATTCATCACAAAGCAAAGCCTACAAAGTCTTGAATCACACCACCTATGTGGGAAAGATTCACATGATAAGATTGACCAAGATAGAGAGCAGTCAACGGTTCCTGGTAAAGTCATTGGTATAGCAAATGGAAAGGCTAACATGATGAGTCACGTCAAGGAATCAAATGAAGATAGTGCAGCACTATCTCCAACTGATGTAGAGGAACCTGGTCCCTCAATTACAACAATTGAAGAAGAGAACAAAGCTGTTGATGCTGTGCAAGGAACCCCAAATGCTGAGCTGAGAAGCGAGACTCGTGTCAACAATGGATCACATTTAGAAGAACCTGGATCCTCTCACAATGAGATTCATGTGTCTAACTGGAAGCACAAAAGTTCACACCCTCTTCAAAATGTGATCACTCCTCTTAACTCGGGGATTCAAAGTAGATCAAAGTCAAGAGACTCACTTGCCTTCTTAGCCTTTCTCTCTCAAATTGAGCCTAAAAGTATCAAGGAAGCATTGAAAGATGCTAACTGGATTACTGCTATGCAAGATGAACTCCATCAATTTGAGAGGAACAACGTACAGCACCTGGTTCCTCGACCTGCTGATAGAACTATTATCGGAACTAGGTGGGTATTTAGAAATAAACTTGATGAGTTTGGAAACACAACAAGGAACAAGGCAAGGTTAGTTGTTCAAGGATACAATCAAGAGGAAGGGATTGACTATTATGAAACTTTTGCTCCGGTTGCTCGAATGGAAGCCATCAAAATCCTCATTGCCTTTTCATCTCATATGGAATTCAAATTTGTTCCAAATAGATGTCAAAAGTTCATTTTTGAATGGATATCTAAAAGAAGAGGTCTTCATCAAACAACCACCTGGCTTCGAATGTCATGAGCATCCTGAGCATGTATTCAAACTTGACAAGGCTTTATATGGGCTAAAGCACTCCTCATGCATGGTATGAAAGGTTGTCCAAATTCCTCCTAGAAAATGGCTTTATAAGAGGAAAAATTGACAACACCCTATTTCTGAAGAAACGGGGGAGGAACCTGCTCATTGTGCAAGTCTATGTTGAAGACATCATCTTTGGTGCAATAAACGATTCTCTATGTGAAGAGTTTGCAAAGCTCATGGGAAGTGAGTTTAAAATGAGCATGATGGGGGAATTGAATTTCTTCTTGGGTCTGCAAGTTAAGAGAACTCCTAAGGGCACAATGATAAGTCAGCAGAAGTACATCAAAGAGCTACTAAAGAGATCTGAAATGGAAATTTAAAAGGTCATTGATACTCTTATTGCCACTGCCACTCGTCTTGACATGGATGAATTTGGTTCTCCTATGAATGAGACCAAGTACAGAGGTATCATTGGGTCACTCTTGTATCTCACAACAAGCAGACCAGATAGCGTATTCAGCGTAAGACTATGTGCTAGGTTTCAATCTAATCCAAAGGAATCTCATCTGAAGGCCGCCAAGAGAATTCTAAGGTATCTCAAAGGAACGCAGGACCTGGTTCTCTACTACCCTTCAGGAGACAATTTCGACTTGATTGGGTATGCTGATGCTAATTATGCTGGTTATCTGGTGGATAGAAAAAGCACTTCTGACATGGCACATTTTCTGGGATAGTGTCTAATTTCATGGGGTACGAGGAAACAAAACTCAGTGACTCTTTCAACTACGGAAGCTGAGTATGTGGCTGTTGCCTCTTGTTGTGCTCAATTATTGTGGATCAAGCAACAACTGGAGGACTTTGGTGTATTTTCTGATTGTGTACCATTACTTTGTGATAGCACTAGTGCTCTCAACATGGCAAAGAACTCAGTTCAGCATAAGAGAACAAAGAACATTGATGTGCGACATCATTTTCTCAAGATAATGTTGAAAAAGGGCTTATTTGCATGAAGTTTTGCAGCACAGAAGACCAAATTGCAAATATCTTCACCAAAGCACTGAGTAGAGAGCACTTTGAAAAGAATCGATTTGCACTAGGGTTGTTAAAATCAAGCTGAGCACCTGGTCCCTCAATGATTGGCTATGAAAGAAATGAACAGGTAAAATAGCTAAAAAGTGTTTTCTAGCAAGTTCTAACTCATTTTTATACTATTACAGGTAGACACGCATGGCAATTACAGAGCAAATAAGAAACTAGTGGTATTGCATTTTGGTAAAAGGATGAGGCTCACATTTACAAAACTTGTCAGGGAACCTGGTTCCCTTGACATAGGTTAGTAGTTCCTTTGTACTCTCATGCACAAATATTAAACGGCTGAGAAAGTGCCACGTCATTAAAATGTCAGATTCTCTTTCTCCCATCTTTAGAACCCAAACGTCGTATCTGTTACTAAATGCCCCGTCTAACCAGCAAATCTATACTCATTTGTAACCGGTCCCTCACCCTCTTTAAATAAATCCAAACGATGTCTTTCTCATCATTGTTCACATCAAAGCCAAAAATCCCTTTTTTTCTCTCTAAACCAAACACCTTTTCTCTCTTGCTTTAACTGTAAATCCTCACCATGTCTGAAAATCTATAAGCTTCAAATGTCTCTAGTATAATGCCCACTGTGTCTCCGTCTCATGACGCACAGGACCAAGCGTATGAGTCTCTTATGTCACCCAGTCAAAACCCTACACCTAACCCCCAACCACC
>MCJB01051807.1:0-26484 GCA_002018475.1 Nicotiana obtusifolia
GCTTGGGCATCATTCAGAGTTGCCTCCGAAAAAGAAGGCGAATCCGTTATCTCCGGGATGTCCGAGACTCTTTGAGTTGCTCCTCCTGTATCAGCCCGGATCCCGGTCCTCATTCTCTCCTCGAGATCCTCATCTCGAGGAGCGCAAGCTTCACCAACGATTGACTCGGGGACTGCCCGAGGTGGCTTATTGTTCATTGTTTCGGGGCTTCCTTCCCCTTTAGAGCCGTCACTCACTTGGATGGTGGGGTCGGTGACGGTGACTTTGCGAGCCCTCATCTTTTTCCTGCCTTTCCTTCTCTCGGGCTCTGCAGGACCGGGAGCCTCTTTTCTCTTCTTCCCCCCTTCTTTCTCCGATACGGCGGGAGGGCGAGGAGCTTCCCCACCGGTGAGTGTCGACCTCAATTCAGCATCTTTTGAGAGGCCTGCAGAACGAGATTCTTGAGAGTTAGTGATAACATCGGTTACTCCAAATAAGATAAACAAGTATGGCCGGGCTCACCGTGATTTTTGGCCTCCCAAAGACCTGTCGATATTTCTCGCCAGGCTGGCTCCGAATAGGTCCTTTGAGCCACCACTCTTCGGACCCAGTCCTCCAAGTGTTGAATTGCGGCCGGCATCTGGAAAGCGGCTGCATCTTACAGAACATGTCGATTAAACATTCGAAGGAGAGCAGTCAATGGTTTAAAAGAAAATGACACTTACGACTTGTGTTCCACTTCTCAGGGAAAGGCATGTATTCCGCGGGGATCAAATCGGAGGTCCTTATTCGGACAAACCGACTCATCCAGCCTCGGTCTTTGTCTTCATCGATGCTCGAGAACGGGGCCTTGCTGGCCCGGCGAGCGAGTTTTATTAGTCCCCCTCGGAACATCCGGGGACTGTATAATCGAAGTAGGTGGTCTGCAATGAAAGGATGCCCCCCTTCGACCTTACTCACGAAGAAGCGGAAGAGATAGACTATACGCCAAACAGATGGATGGACTTGACCCAGAGTAACGTTATATCTTTTACAAAACTCAATAATTATGGGGTCCAGGGGTCCAAATGTGAAAGGGTAGTGTACACACTTAGATAACCTTCCATATGAGTAGTGATCGACTCACTCGGAGAAGGGACTACCACTTCTTTGTTGACCCAGTTGCTCTCCGCTTTCACCCTGTCAAGGACTTTATGGGTGATCGAGCTGATATACAGTGAGACCGGTTTGCATCGGCCTGGCACTGAAGAAGGCTTCTCGACTTTAAAATCGGAGCCTATAGAACACCCAACAAGTATGAATGCATTCAAAGGAGGTTCCGCAGAGGTCTCCTCGATGCGAGCAGGTCCAGCCTCTTCAACGGGCCGAGCAGGTGAAGGATGTTGCTTCTGAGGAACAGATTTAGAAGTTTTGGCCATGGTGATTGAAGTAACAGAAGTGGAAAGCAAAGAAGTGTAAGGTGCAAGAGAGATTTTGTGATGAGAAAATGCAAAAAACTATAAGAAGCAGGTTGTTGAGCAGCCAAAGGTTGGAATTCAAAGGGGGAGGGAAGTATTTATACTTTCCCAAAAGCGGCGGTTCAGAGCACGATGCGAGGGAACATTAAATGTTATACACAGAAGTTGCAGAGTTTTGCAGTCAGACAAGACAGGCAATGATTTCCTTTATCGACTATCACGTGCGTCACGGCGCTGCCGTCATACACTACCAAAAGGTCTTCTAGGGTTCAGCAATTTGAAGCTTCTAACTTCGTGTCATGCTTAATGAATATGTTGATTATTTGACCAAAGTCTCGAGGAACGACGGTTCATATCGTTTTTTGTCTTTACTCTCCAATAAACGAGGGGACTATCTGTATTAGGTCGGATATAATCGAGCGTATAAGGAAGATCAGGTTCAAGCGCAATACAAGACCGGACTACTTCATAACGGAATCAGCATTTCGAGAAAGAAAGCCCGAAGTCGGGCATCGTTGGGTTCGGAGATGAAGCAATCAAGGTAAGGCAATCGACGCCGTTCAAGGAAGGTGCATCTTATGGCAAAAGGATCAATTCCGTATAACGGGGAGACCGAAGATCTCGTGGGTTCCTGATATTTCGACGGAAGTCACGGTCCCAACTATCATAGACGTTAAATCATTATTTTTGGGAAATTCCATCCCGTAATTATGGTAATTTATCTTGAATCAGGCTTTTACCATATGTAAGACTCTTCTTCTACCTATAAGAGGGCCATTTGTCTTCATTGTAACGGAGGAGACCCATCACATAAATACTCATTATTATTGCTATCTCTTGGCAGAATTATTGACTTCTCATTGCATATTGTTTCATTTCAGAAAATCTATTCAACCCTAACGGTTTGATCATCCTCCATTCAATTATTATTTACGGCCATATTTTTATTGTATTAAATAATTTCACATATCCTTAGCACCGCGAATAAATTCAATTGTTTCTCGAATTTTAGAGCAAACATAAACATGTAAGCTTCTCGGATAAAATTGCTAGGAAATTCTCTATAGTAGCATAATAGCCAGGCTATCTCTTGAGAAGAAGCAAAAACTTTGGACCTAAGTTCTTCCCTTGTATGGTTAACTATGCTTCCTTCTGTATAGATATTTGCATCAAAATTCAAACGCGGTATATTCTAATAGAAATAAGAAAAGGAGAAAGAGTGGAAAATTGAGGTAACCTTGTGGAGCTCAGTTCCGGCGAGAAGAGAGTGGATTTCAGATAGGGACCAGAGCAGGGGGATAGGTTCAGAATAAGGAAGCAGTTGCAGATAACCAAACCAAGGAGATAGCGGACCCAGGCTTCGCTCATACATGACCGCAACTGCTAGACCTAAGTAGCCGTCGAGCTCCGCTTCCTCGATAATTTGCCGCGCACCAGAAGTCTTAATCGTCAAGCAACTGCCCTTCGGAATCCTCGCCACCACATCGCCTTCGTGGAGATCGCACAACGCTCTTACGGACACTTCCAAGGAGTTCACCGTCGTTACCAGGTCCAGCGCGTCGCTACAATCTACGCCTTGCGACTTCATCCATTTCTTGAATGCTCTCAGTTTCCTACCGCAAAAACATATTACATTCAAACGTTAATTCAGAGAGAAAGAGGAGAAATAATGTGCGAATATTCGGCGGTGGCATACCTGGTTGTCATTGCTACAGCAGCGGCGGAGAACGGAGGCCGAAGGTAGTTTTAAAAGATGAAGAAAAGGACCGACAGATCTTGTAAGACCCATAAAGTTAAGAAAATTTACGGTAAAGCCTCAGTTGTTTTATTGGAAGTTGTTAGTGGTCCTTGGGGAGTGCTTTTTATTACAATTAACTCCTACACTTCACATTGTTTTATTTTATTTATTTTTTAAAATAAATAGATTTATTTAAAATGAACTAGTCAGGTTCAAGGGATGTGATATCCCCTTGATCATTACAGAAGACACTTTATGCCACTAAGGTCATTCAAATTGTCAAGTTTGGCTAAAGGCCTATATATATCTTGAGAGATAAATTTAATCAATACAATACCTTTTTTATGTGTGAGCATCTTTGCCATGATAAAATGTGATGGTAGTACAAAACGAGTAATTTTAATTATATTGGACTGCTTGGTAGCTTCCCTTACTAAAATATGGGCCACTTCATTTACTTACCGAAAGTTGTGCATGATTACAGCCCTCTTCATTTTCGATATCAACCACATGCAATTATATATAATAGTCATAAGTTGGGTATTCTTGATGTAGGTAAGTAATTACCTCAGTTGAATTTGATTCCACTTCCAGTTGCTAGATATTTAACTGAAGGACCAATTGAAGCCCTTGTTCAAGGGCTAGGAGTTCAGCATGTGTTGAGCTATTTGTGTGAATACACTTGGAAAACCTGCTACCCAATCACTATTGCTATTTCTAATAACACCTCATGCGCCGCTATAATAGATATTTTCTTTGAAAGCACCATCAGTATTGAGTTTATACCAACCCTGAGGGGCTCTGCTCCAAACTATTGAAACTAGAATAGCTCTATTTTAAAGTACTCTCTCCAGCCGTGAAGAGATTATATTCTACAACCTGTCGTAGTACATGAATGATTGGAGAAAAATTTTAGTATTATTCTCATTGTTTTTGTTTCTACTGTTCTAGAAGTTCCAGATAGCAAATGGAAAATATCGCCCCAAGTGATAGAGTTGTTATGCAATAAAGGGTTGATATCTCAAAGTGCAATTAGCCAATGTGAATTGGCACTGGGGAGGAACCATTTATAAATAAGCTACTCCAAAAAAATTTTGCAATAGCACAGTTGACAAAGATATGCATGATAGTTTCCTGCTCCCTCCTACAAATTATACATATAGTGTCTATGTTCATGCCTACGTGGCTAAGGAAAGCCCTTCAAGGGAGTCTGCCATGATAACATTTCCATGAGAGAAATTTAATCTTATTAGGACAATGTAATTTTCAAATACATTTAAAGTCCTTTTTGGAGTCTTCATGAGCCTCAAATAAATTATAACTAGAATTTGTGGTAAAGAGTCCATTATTGTTGAGGTCCTAGACAGGTGTATCAACATATTTGTGAATAGGAAAAATGATAGACCTAATCTTATTAATTATATCTGGGGGAGGGAGAAGAATATCCTAGTTAGGTCACATTGATTTCCAGCATGAAGATCAAAAGTAGTGAGGGAACTTTTTGAATGTGTTAGAGGACCTACAATGCAGTTTCTAAGGCTTGGTTCCTTTTGGATTCACTGTGTGTCCCATATATTGAAAGTGAAATGTTTGTATACTAACCAAAACAAACCCTTACTACAATATGTCATCCCTTTAAAAAACGAGTCCAAACAAAAGAGTTATGCCAATAGACCAAAGAGCATTTGACTTGTTAAATAAGCGCCATGCAAGAGAGTTTAGAAGTGCATAAATTTTGGACTTGGCTTTTCTTAGACCTAAACCTCCATTAGCCTTATCTCTCATAAGAGTGTTCAATTTAGAAGATGGAGCTTCTTTTTATTTTTAGTGTCTCCCCAAATGACGTCTCTTTGAATTTTGTCAATGTCCTTTAAGATTTTCATGGGCAACATAGTATATTGCATTATATGATTGAGTATGCTAGATAGGGTAGAAGATTCTAGATTTACTATACTAGTAATATTCATAAGTTTGTTCTCCAAGTAGCTAATCTAGACCTTATATTGTCAAAGATTAAGTGAAAATCCTTAGGCTCAGGAGCAGTGGTATGAATCGGGAAACCAAGATATCTCCCAAAGATTCACTGCTTTTAATCCCAAGAAGGTTAGAAACATCCCTGATGGATTCCTTTTGCAGCTTTTTGAAAAAATAATTTTCGATTTTTCATGATTAATTTTTTGGCCAGACAAATCACAAATGAGATTTAAGCAATGCAAAATAGTGTCACTAGTTTTTTATTAACTTTGGCCATCAATGTTAGGTCGTCAACAAAGACAATGAGATATGAAAGGACCTTTAGGAGTAGTATTTTGTAACGAATCGACCGGTCGTCTTGTGTATTTGTACCCTGTTTCTCCTTTTGATGCTTCACACTTATGTATTCGTGATTTTATGACTTGCAGGGTTGATTAGTTTCATTCCGGGAAGGTTTTGGGTTGATTTGGACCCTTTGGTTCTTGGCTTAGAAGCCTAAGTTGATTATGTTGACTACGTTTGACTTTTGTAAAAACAATCCCGGAACGGTATTTTGATGGCTCCGATAAGTTCGTATTCTAAGACTAGGTAAGCTTTACACATACCGAGTTATTAAAATATTTAAATCAATCAACCATTAAGCATGAATCAGTGTTTGCTATACATAGCCAACAACCATCATAGATGTAAAAAATCTCAAAAATCGGTATTACAAGTCATAAGCTCTACTAAGTTCACCAGAAAATCTCACAGTACATACTGTTCTGGAATAGGAATAAACAGTGATAAAGAAAGACAACAGAAGGTGACTCCGAGGCCTGCGAACGGGATGGCAGGTATACCTTGAAGTCTCCACAGCAGCTCACAATCAGCTAACTAACGACCAGCACGCTCTGAGATACCTAGATTTGCACAAAAATGTGCAGCAAGCATAACATGAGCACACCACAATGGTACCTAATAATTATCAAGCCTAACCTCGGTAGAGTAGTGGCGAGGTCAAGTCAAGACACCTACTAGACATAGAAACCTGCATGGTATTGATATAATCTAATAATAGAAAATAAAGGTAGTTAAAGGACAATAAAGTAATTTATCAACACAAGGCTAACAACGGTAATAAGCAACAAATGACAACAAGAGATTACATGTGATAGAGACAACATGTAACCAAGTACAGTCAAAATACGAATAGAAGGAAATAAGAAAAACAAGAAAAACAAACATTCAACTCATCAAACTTTTCAACATAAAACGTACAACAAGAATCATACCGAAGTATCAACATTTCACAAATCCCAACTCACGAATTGTAATCACACAGCATCTCATGCCCACTTTATCGATCACAACTGCACGGACAATCTACGTGATGCACGGATAACTCACGTGCTAATACCATTAATAGTAACTTCATACCCGCATAGACAACTCACGTGCCAACAATGATAATATCTCATATCCACACGGACAAATCACGTGCCAACAGTAACAATATCACATATTCCATAGACGACTCACATGTCAATAGTTCAGTCCTCACACAGAAGACAGATATACAAAAATACACGTACATGATCAATGGACAACAAGAATTATACTCTTGTACTGATATAGGTGACAGATTACGGTGTATGCTTGTGCAAGTGTACTATTACAGCTCGAGTCAACAAGTAAGATCAAAGACACCGAATAGCATATTGGAAGCAATACAACAAAACCCGCAATATGCATGACTCACACAAGATAATCACACCACCACACAAATATCATCAATGACAATGCCCCCAGGCCATCACAAATTATCCCTGACATAGCCCACCTTGTCTCGTCGCATGTGCAACAATAAAGTAAAATGCCCGCCTTATCTCGCCACACACGCATCAATAATTATCCCACCTTGTCTCGCCACATGCACAAACCCAACATATATAGCCCGCCTTGTCACGCGCGCATGTACAAATATCAATAATAATAATAGCACGGACAACATGTGCAAACACCCCGACAATTCTCTAAACAATTTCACATGTGGAAAAAACATAACAACACAATATAACAACTCGCACCATATGTGCCCATATGCCACAACACTTCTATAACAACAATCCCAATACCACAAGCACACATAGCCCACGACTCAACAATACTGAGTACAACAACAACAATAACACAAGAGTACGACAAGTGAATTAATAGATGAATTACAACAACATAATGAAACGGGAGAGTAAGCTCAACAATGAAAGACATAACAAGTAATAATGATTTCAAATAAGAATAACTCAACAATGAGATAGATAACATGTAGCAACGATTTCAAATAAGAATAAATCATTTATGGAAGAGATAACGTGACAATGGAGGAGACAACATTTTCAATTAAAACATATAAGAGTAAATTTGGCAATAAATGATAGAGCATGAACTAACAACTTCAATTAGAGCATGTGAGAGTAAATTCAACAATGAAATATATAACATGTTATGAAAAATTTAATTAAATGCATGGAAGAAGTCTAGAAGTCTACACCGGTCAAAATACCACATATAGCCCGTGTACACACTCGTCATCCCGTGTACACGTCTTCCACATAATAAAAATAACACAATCAAACCAATCTCTACGAGGTAGTTCCCCCACACAAAGTTAGGCATGATACGTACTTCAACAAGGCCAAATCAACACTCAAAAATAGCTTTTCCTTTACAATTCACCTCCGCTCTACACAAATATAACCAAAATCGACTTGATAACATCAAATAATGCAAGAGAAACCAATTCCAATAAGTAAAGCTGTGATCTTTATACAATTCTTCAAAAGTTAACCCCGGGCCTGCTGATGACGTCCAAATCCACTACTTAAAAGTAAATGAACACGGTCGCATGCAATATAATTTACCTAACTATGAGTCGGGGTCAAACCCCACAGAGAATAATATGTAGGCGATTAGGTGTGTAAGAGAATAATCACTTAATATGCTAAGCCAAACACTTATAAAGGTTTTGAGAAAATATTTATAACTAATTGTGAAAATGTAAACTAACCTAGAAAGCAAGTAAAATGATCAATGGTTACAAGCCTAGATGCATTAGGAATTATACTCAAGTAACGATCCAGTATTTCACGATTTTACAAATATGAGCGAGTTTATGTTAATTAGCCTCGGATAATAATTCTATATTAGCTTCTTCTGAAGACTAACAAGACTTCCTAATTGAATTATCCCTAAAATAAGTAAGAGATTAAGCACACCCGAATATGGCTACAAGTAGTTCAATCCTATCCCTAGGTAGAATCTATAAAGTGAGGATTAACGCCTCAAGTTCTTATTAATTAATCTTTCCCAACCCCAAATTATCTTTTCCAAAATCAATTTGAAGTTGATGGGCGAGTCCTAGGGTTAGCTAATCCCTTTGGAAACATTAAAGAACAAGAATAATTAAAGAAACAATAACTCACTTCATAATAAATAAAAATCGTTCAATACATAAGCACAACAAGATATTTAATCAAAACTTTAAATATGAATATTCCCATAAACAAGTCAAGTGTTGGAAAAAATACTACACACTTAGATATTCAATACAAAACAAGGAAACGAAGAAATGAACATAAATGGGTAAGAAATTCTCAACCAAAAGCTTCAAATCTTCAAGACCCAAGTGTGTGTGTAAGAACCCTAGCTCCAAAACTTGTGTTCTCTAGTCAAGATATGTCAAAGATGTCCAGAGATTGGCCAAAGATGTGTTTCCAATGAGCTAGGTCGTGTATTTGTGGGTTTGGAATGGAGAAAATGTGAATAATCAATCCTGCACAGGTCTGAAGCCCGTTAACCGGACCTGCGGAACAATAATCGCAAGTGCAGCTGCACAGATGGGAATTAATGCACGCAGATAGGATTTTTGGTAAAAACAGCTATTTCGCAGAAGCGGACATGTCGCCGCAGAAGTGGCTTTGCAAATGCGGACCTCAGCTGCAGAAGTGGTTCCACAGAAGTGGATTAGTGGTCGCAGAAGCGATTTTTTCCTTTCAAGCCGGATTCTGCAGGTGCGGACCATTTCTTGCAGATGTGAGACCGCAGATGCGGATGGTTCTGTGCGGATGCGATTCCACTAGAGATTCTTGCGCTTCTTTCACTCTTTTTGCACGAGTCCACTTCATTTAATTTCAATTCTCTTCGAGACTTCATTTACCTGTAAATCTAGCAATGCACACCATAAAGAGACTAAGATGAGTGGTAAAATCACCACTCATCACGTATCCGGGTCCAAGGGTAGGTCTTGACTACTCATAACCCCACGAGTCCATATATGTATTTTATTTCAAAATCCGAATCCATTTCAACTCTCAAATCCCAAATTTTCATTTTTTAAAACATTGACAAAATTTCCCAAAATTTCATTTTGATTCTCAGTAATTTGATGTTTAATATCATATAAAATCATGTACAATAGCTGGAAATGGATCAAAACCACTTACCCAATGATTCTAGATGAAAATTCCCTCTCCAAATCACCTCCTGCCGAATCTAGGGTTCAAAATATGAAAATGAGACTAAAAATCACAACTTCCAGCTCTTATGTTCAGGCACAGATGTCACAAATGCAACACAGGGTTCGCATTGCGGAAAAATCCTCACAAGTGCGGCTCTTGATGAAACCCAGGGAATGTTGCACATACGATCCTGATTTCGCATTTGCAAAGTCAGGCCCTTCTTAGAAGCGGCCCAAAGATCGCAATTGCAAACTAGCTAGCCCAGGCCACCCCTTCGCAAATGCAAACCAATTTGTTCGCAAATTCAAACCTGAAGGTTTCCTAGCACATGTCGCAAATGTAATTTCCCTCCTTGCAAATGCGACATCACAAAATGCGAACCATATCTCGCAAATGCGAGTTAGAAGCATCGGCATTTTTGAACCTTCCACAAAGCTCTCCGAAACATGTTCGAATCTCACCCGAGCCCTCGGGGCTCCACACCAAACATCCACACAAGTTTAAGAAAATCATATGAACTCGCTTGCGTAATCAAAATACCAAAATAACATCTAAAACCGCGATTCAGACATCAAAATGCATGAAGTTTTACATGAAACTCAAGAACTCCAAAAAATACAACCACGCGTCTGATTCCTATCAAATCAATTCGGAATGACGCCAAACTTTGCAGACAAGTTCCAAATAGCAAAACGGACCTATTTTAAGTACCAAAAAAAAAATCTTAACCCGATATCCATAAAGTCAAACATAAGGAATTTCTAAACCTTCAAATTGCCAACTTTCGACAAAATAAGTCAAATCACCCTAGGAACCTCCGAATTTAATTCCGGGCATACTCCCAAGCCCAAAATCATGATACAAACCTATCAGAGCCATCAAAATACCTTTCCAGGATCATTTTCACAAAAGTCAAACCTCGATCAATATTTCCAACTTAAGCTTCTAAAATGAGAACCACTCATCCAATTCAATCCTGAAATATCCGAAAATCAAATCCAACCATACATGCAAGTCATAATACACAATATGAATACACTCAAGACCTCGAACCACTTAACAGAATGCTAAAGCTCAAAACGACTAGTCGGGTCGTTACAAGGGTTGACTATGCAATTACGAAGTTTGTGTCGCAATTGCGACATCTCCTAGGCTTGTCAGTAGCTGCACTTGCGAGGCATTCTTCGAATTGCGAACCCAGTGCCGTAATTGTGACATCTGCAACTGAACAAATGGTTGGAAAGTCGGGATTTCCTCTCATTTCTCTCATTTTAAAACCCTAGACTCGGTAGGAGGCGACTTGGAGAGGGGATTTTCATTTACAATCATTGGGTAAGTGATTCTAATCAATTCCCAACTATATTTCATGATTATATATGAGATTTAACATCAAATTTATGAGAACCAAAAAGGAATTTTGCGGATTATTGTCAAATTTTAGAAATTGAAAATTTGGGTTTTGAGAGTCAATTTGGACTCGGATTTGAAAACAAAACACATATATAGACTCGTTGGGTTAGGGGTAGTCGGAATCTATCCTTGGACCCCGGATTTGACTGGGTGGGCTCGGAGTTGACTTTTATTGGTTTTTGGGGAAGTACGCAAAAATCATAGCTTTATCTATCGTAGTTGGTTTCCTTGCATTGTTTGATGATATTAAGTCATTTTTTGTTAGATTTGAGCCGTGTGGAGACCAATTTTAGGGGAAATCTATCTTCGAGGGTTGATTTGGCCTAGTTGTGGTAAGTTTCTTGTCTAACTTTGTGTAGGGGAACTACCCCTTAGGATTTGTGTTGGTGGTATTATTTGTATTATGTGGAAGACGTGTACACAAGGTGACGAGTGTGTACACGGGATATATATGGAATTTTGACTGGTTTAGACTTTTAGACGTCTTCCATGCATTTAATCGAAGTTGTCATAACATGTTATATCTTTCATTGTTAAATTTACTCTCACATGCTTTATTTGACGTTGCTAGCACTTGTTCTAGCTTTTATTGTTATGTTTGCTCTTACATGCTTTAGTTTAGTTGTTACCTCTCTTATTGTCTTGTTACCTATCTTATTGTTGAATTACTCTTACTTAAAGTTGTTTTCGTGGGAATATCTTCTTGTTGGATTATTGATGTTGATTGTTGATTTCGGAACCCCCTCTAAGATCCGATTCTTGTATATATATACTCTGTATCAAATCCCACAAGCTGCATCAAGCTATAAATATATTCCCAAGATATAACCACATGATGTACCGTAGAACTCATATACTCATAGCAATAGCCTCCGACCACAATAGCTCCTCATTACCAAATTCGATATCGGTAATAAACTTTATCCTCAAATAAAACTTTTCCCAACCTTCGTAAAACTGCTAATGATGAAATAAACATGAAGAATCCCATAACCAACCGTCACAATAACAAGTCGTGGAGTTCTCTCGCCTGACGAGAACCATTGCGCAATTTGAGCTGACTAATGGAATTCTTCTTTCAAACACACCTTATCCAAAACCAATTGCACTAATTTTAGGTCCAATAACTAATCTCACTCAGTACAAACTGCTCGAGTGACATGCCATACCAAGTTCCACCTAGAACCACATGCGACGCAATCAATGCATCCAAGAAACAACAACTCAAATGTGACTATTAATAAAAAGAGAACTAAATAAGAGAGCTATCCAATAAGTTTAACAGATAAAACCACAAAAGCACAATGCTATTAGTCCATCCTACAAGGGATAAACAAAACACTCGGAATAAGCACACAGAATCGTGTCCAAACACAACTCTGTTGTGGCGTGCACCCCGATCCCACATCATACCAATCCACATGGGAATACTCATTGAGCCAAGATTATCATATTCACCAAACACATGTGTATCAACAACAAGTACGTACAATGCATAAACAAAACCATGGGGGAGACGAATAGCATAATATACCATGGAAAAAGGTAAGCACGATTAAGGTGCAATCAACAAATCAACATCTCAAGATCCATCTCGCTCATGTTTAGCCACCAGGCCTGAACGAAACTGCAATATGCATGTGAATAATCAAGTAGCCTCGCAATCCATCATAGCATATGAGAGTAACACATGAAATAGATCAGGGCATGAATAAAATCAACTCTAGCCAATGACACACCTATAGCAAATGCTGTGCTGACTAAACAAATCCAATCAAGTGCAGAATACACATTCTCATTAGGTCTACCAACATGCCCCCAAACCAATTCTAATCATTCTAAAATAGATAAATAGTATTTCGAAGGTCCACAATGACCTAACCATGACACATATAATCAACTGCCTAACCTTAACACACTTTCATAGTCTGCAACCAACAGCATAACCTGCCTCCACAAATATCCAATGTCTAAACCTCAAGGTTGCAAGAATCTCCATACCTGATCTCTAACTCTCCCACTTAAATGACTATCACATCATGCATACACAATCACCTCATTAGAAGTAATTCCATAAATCCTCCGCATCGAGTAGCAATACCTGCACATCAATGGTTACCAACCATGCGATTTCTGTAGTACTAGACAAGCATCCGCAAGTAAATACACAATGCATCTTCTACAACAAAAAAACACACACCTCTCAGGCGATACAAGATAGTGCTAGCATTCTCTTGAATATGTGAAATCTCTCATGATGCCTAGGACTCATGACCTTCCTTTCAAAATAGAACCGCAACTTTGTCCATTCAGTCCCAATCCCACATGGCTCACCGCATCTTTCATGCTATGATATTAAAATATGAGAATCTCATTATCAATTCTGAGCCCTAAGTAGAATATCCCTCCTCATAAACACTCCACGACCAAAAGCCTTCCTCTTAACTCAGTTAAGAAGAAAATCAAAACACGCAGCACACCGGTATAAGACATTAGCCTCAAGCTGTCACGACCCAAAATCCCAATCCGTCATGACGGCGCCTAACACAGTACTAGGCAATCCAACAATCACATAACGACTACACATTTGAATTAAAACATAATTTAATAAGCTCAATAGTGGAAAGTCTCATAAATATCTGATAAAAGCAACTGTAGCTCTACTACAACCATCCCAAAATCCTGTGTCACCGAGTACATGAGCTACTAAGTGTCAACATAGTCTGAGCTCTAGTACAACTATCTCAGAAAATAGAACAGTACTGAATAAAAATTAAAGGAAGGAGAGTCAAGGTCTGTGGACGTCATAGCAGCTACCTCAAAGTCTCCGAACAGGTACTAGCACCACTCTAGCAATCATCGCGTCCAGATGTACTTGGATCTACACACAAAGTGCAGAGTGTAGTATGATTACAATCGACCCAATGTACTCAACAAGTAACAGAACTAACCCTGGTATGAAAGCAGTGACGAGCTCAGAAGGATACAATTAGAACCAAAATAATGACAACACATATATAACAAAGAGAATGACACTAATAACTCAGAGAAACTTCCATATTCAGCTCGTTCATAGTACAAAAATTTAAGCATTCTTTCAATTTCAACAATTTAAGCCCAACACTGATAAAATATGCCAAGTACAACTAGCATGAGGAATATTACATCTCTATGTCTATATGTCAAATGTAATGTATCACAATGATAATCCTAGGTACTCACACTCTCAAAGTACTCAATCTGTCTATCTCAAATTCCCACTCATCACACACAATCACTCAGGATTGTACGGGTGCCTAGCATCAATGCCCCTCACCAAAGCATGCATATATAAATCATTATGCTTGCGCTCACTACTAGTATGTCAGACTTCGGAGAGGCGGATCCTGCCCAAGCGATTATATAAAGCCTATAAGCCGCGGCGTGCAGTCCGATTCACCATAATAAATAAGCTAATAGGGCCTACTATGTCGTGCAGTCCGATCCACAATATCACTCACAATTTGTCTCTCAGGACCAACTTAATCATCAATATCTCTAGTCTCACAGGCTCACAAATCTCATACTACTCAGCCCAAATCATGATAACATGATGTAACAGTAAATGATAACAGAGACTGAGATATGATATGCAAATGAATAAACATGTCTGAGTACATAATTGCAGTTTAAGCAAAGAAATCAAAGAAATAACCTCAGTGGGTCCCAAAAGAATAAGCATGAAGCCTAAACATAATTTCTAACATGAATGATAGTTTAATTACTCTAACACGTAGTAAGTACGCGGATAAAACAAGAAGTGATATCAACACAGTATAAGAATCCACCCGGATTATGATTAGAACGGTGCACGCCCACACGCCCGTTCACCTAGCATGTGCATCACCTTAAAACAACCCACATACACATTTTTCAGGGATTTATACCCTCAGTCCCAAGTTTAGAAATATTACCCTTTGCCTCACGAATCGACCTCTGAATGACTAGAATCTTGTCACAAACAACTTAATATAATCAATACAAGCTATAAGAATCGATTCTATACGATAAAGCTAAGTTCTTTAACCAAATTCAAAAAGTCAACCTCAGGCCACGCCACGACATCCGAAAAAATTCACAAATTCCGAACGCCCGTTCAATAATGAGTCCAACTATACCAAAATCATCCAATTCCGACCACAAAATCGAACCTCAAATCCCCAAATCTTACTCTCCAATACATAGACCACAAATCCCCCAAATTTCACCTCAAAAACACATAATCTTGATGGGAAAACCAATGGGTATTCAATTTAATGAGCAAAACTGATCAAAAGTTGCTTACCTCGTGAATTATGATGAAACCCCTCTCCAAAATCGCCATTAGCCGAGCTTCTAAAGTACAAAAATGAGAGAAATCTCCAAACCCTCAATTATATCATTTCGTCAAGGCATCTCGCACCTTCAGACACATATGCCGTGCCTGTGGTTCCACCTTTGCGGAAAATACACCGCTTTTGTGAAGCCCACTTAAGTCCCGACCAGCTGTTTCTGCGGCCCTTTTCCACTTCTGCGTATCCGCTTTTGCCAAGTCTTCTCCGCTTCTACGACAATAACTTCCCAGGCCACATCCGCTTCTGCGACCAATTGCCTGCTCCTACGAGCTCGCAGGTGCGGAATTTTCCTTGCACTTGCGTAACCACCCAAACAACTCAAGACCGCTTCTGCGACCTCTTGGCCGCTTTTGCGGCTCCACACTTGCGGCCAATTCCTCGTAGGTGCGGTTGCACCATAACTGAAACATAATAGAAATTCCTTAAGTCAAATTCTCAATCCAATTTCAATCCGAATCACACATCCGAGACCCCATACAAACATACTAACACATCCTAAAACATCATACGAACTTAGTCAGAGCCTCATATCACATCAAACAACATCAAAAATACAAATTGCACCCCAGTTCAACCCTATTGAAACTAATGGATTTTCAACTTCTACAATCAATGCCGAAACCTATGAAACCAGCTCTGATTGACCTCAAATTTTGGATACAAGTCATAAATGACGCAACAGACCTACTCTAACTTCCGGAACCAAAATCCGAGCCCGGTATCCACAAAGTCAACTCTCGGTCAAACTTCTCAACCTTCAAACCTTCAACTTTCTAACTTTTGCCAATTCAAGCCAAAACAACCTAGGAACCTCCAAATCAATATCTGAACATACTCCTAAGTACAAAATCACCATAAGAAGCAATCAGAACCATCAAAACTCCATTCTGGAGTCAGTTACACATCTTTCAACTTAAGCTTCTAACCTTGGGACTAAGTCTCCCAATTCATTCCGAAATATCCCTGGAACTAAACCAACCACCTCGACAAGTCACAAATCTAGAAATGAACATAGAATAAGCAATAAATGGGGGAACAGGGCTAGAATACTCAGAATGACTGGCAGGGTCGTTATATTCTCCCCTTCTTAAGCAAGCGTTCGTCCTCGAACGGGTCTAGAATCATACTTTGAGTCTGAAATAGGTGCGGATATCTACTCCGCATCTCTCGCTCGGTCTCCCAAGTAGCCTCCTCGTCTGGTTGGCCTCTCCACTGAACTTTCACTGAAGTTATACTCTTTTGATCTGATTTTTTGAACCTGCTGATCCAAAATGGCCACCGGCTCCACATCATAAGTCAAATCCCTATCTAATCGAACCGTGTTGAAATCCAGAACATGAGACGGATCACCATAATACTTCTGGAGCATGGAAACATGCAACACTGGGTGAACTTCTGATGACTAGGCGGCAATGCAAGCTTGTAGGCCACCTCTCCAATCCTCTCAAGTACCTCAAAAGGGCCAATACCGAGGGCTTAACTTGCCCTTCTTCCCGAACCTTATCACACCCTTCTTGGGCGATACTCTGAGCAATACTTTCTCTCCCATCATATATGTAACATCATGAACCAGCCGATCGGCGTAGCTCTTCTGTCTAGAATTTGTCGTACGAAGCCGATCCTGAATCAACTTGACCTTTTCCAAGGCATCCTGAACCAGATCCGTGCCCAACATCCTAGCCTCACCCAGCTCAAACCACCCAATTAGAGATTGACACCACCTCCCATATAAGGCCTCATAATGAGCCATCTGAATACTCGATTGGTAGTTGTTGATGTAGGCAAACTCTGCAAGTGGTAGAAACTGATCCCAAGAACCCCCGAAATCCATAACACAGGCGCGTAACATATCTTCCAATATCTGAATGGTGCGCTCGGACTGTCCGTCTGTCTGAGGGTGGAATGCTGTACTCAACTCAACCCGTGTGCCCAACTCTTGCTGTAATGCTCTCTAGAATTGCGATATGAACTGCATGCTCTGATCAGTAAAATAGGCACCAGCACACCGTGAAGGTGAACAATCTCGCGGATGTAAATCTCAGCCAATCGCTCAGAAGAATAGGTAGTCACTACCGGAATGAAATGTGCAGACCTAGTCAACCGGTCCACAATCACCCAAATAGCATCGCATTTCTTCAATGTCCGTGGGAGCCCAACACAGAAGTCCATGGTAATACGCTCCCATTTCCACTCAGGAATCTCAAGCCTCTAAAGCAAACCGCCCGGCCTCTGATGCTCGTAGATCACCTGCTGCAGTTCAAGCACCAAGCAACATAATCCACTATATATTTCTTCATTCTTCTCCACCAAGAGTGCTGCCTCATGTCCTGATACATCTTCCCGATACTCGAATGAATGGAATACCGCAAAATGTAAGCCTCCTCAAAAATCAAATCATGTAACCCATCCATATTGGCACACAAATCTGCCCCTGCATCCGCAAAACCCCATCAACTCCAACCTCATTGGCATCACCGTGCTGTACCGTGTCCTTAAAGACAAGCAAATGGGGGTCGTCATACTGATGCTCTCTGATGTGATCATATAAAGAAGACCGAGAAACCACGCAAGCTAGAACTCGTCTATGCTCCGAAACATCACCTTATGAACTGATTGGCCAAGGCCCGAACATCTGATGCAAGCGGTCTCTTACCAAAAGGAATATATGCAAAGCTACCCATACTCACCGTCTTTCTACTCAAGGCATCGTCCACCACATTGGCTTCCTAGGATGATACAAAATGGTACCATAGTCTTTTAACAGCTCCAACCATCTCCGCTGCCTCAAATTTAGATCCTTTTTCTTGAACAAATGTTGTAGACTCCGATGATCTGTAAATACTTCACAAGACACACCGTAGAGATAATGCCTCCAAATCTTCAATGCATGAACAGTGGTTGCCAACTCTAAATCATGAACGGGGTAGTTCACTCATGGAATTTCAACTGGTGTGAAGTATAAGAAATCACCCTACCCTCTTGTAGCAAGACACACCCAATACCAATTTGAGAAGCATCACAATGCACTATATATGAACCCGATGTTGAAGGAAAAACTAGAGCTGGATTTGTGGTCAAGGAAGTCTTGAGCTTCTGAAAGCTCTTCTCACACTCATCCGACCACCAGAATGGGGCACCTTTCTGGATCAATGTAGTCAAAGGTGTAGCAATTGATGAGAAACCCTCCACAAAATTGCGATAATATCCGGCTACGCCAAGAAAACTTCAAATCTGAGTAGCTGAAGATGGTTTGGGCCAACTCTGAACTGCCTCAATATTCTTTGGATCTACCTTGATCCCCTCACTAGACACCACGTGCCCCAAGAACTCCACAGAATCAAGCCAGAACTCACACTTAGAGAATTTAGCATAAAGCTTCTTCTCGCTCAACGTTTATAGTACAATCCTTAGATGCTGCACATGCTCCTTATGTCTACGTGAGTACACCAGTATATCATCAATGAATAATACGACAAAAGAATCAAGATATGGCTGGAATACATTGTTCATTAGATGCATAAATGCTGCCGGGGCATTAGTTAGCCCAAAAGACATCACAAGGAACTCGTAGTGACCATAACGGGTCTTGAATGTCGTCTTCAGAATATCAGAATCCTGAATCTTCGATTGCTGATACCCAGACCTCAAATCAATCTTAGAGAACACTCTCGCACCCTGAAGCTGATCAAATAAGTCATCAATGCACGACAATAGGTACTTGTTCTTAATTTTTACTTTGTTCAACTGCCTATAATCAATGCACATCCGCATAGTACCATCCTTCTTCTTCACAAACAGAACCAGTGCACCCCAAGGTGATATACTATGACATACTAGGCCTAATGAATCCCTTATCAAGTAACTCTTGAAGCTGTTCTTTCAATTCCTTCAAATCTACTGGTACCATACGATACGGAGGAATAGAAATTGGCTGAGTGACCGGCACCAAGTCATACCAAAATTAATGTCCCCGTAAGGTGGCATGCCCCGTACGTCAGCAGGAAACACATCCGAAAAGTCTCTTATTACCAAAACGGACTCAATAGTAGGAGTGTCAGCACCAACATCCATCACAAAGGCCAAATATGCCAAACATCCCTTACCAACCATCCGTTGGGCCTTCAAATATGAAATCATTTTACTGGGAACATAGTCCAAAGAACCTCTCCACTCAATCTTAGGCAATCTCGGCATCGCCAACATCACGGTCTTAGCATGACAATCCAGAATAGCATGACATGGTGACAACCAATCCATGCCTGGAATCACGTCAAAATCAACCATACTAAGCAGTAAAAGATAAACTCTTGTCTCCAATCCCCTAATAGTTACTACACACGACCAATGCACACGGTCCACGATAATAAAATCACCCATCGGCATAGATACATGAACATGCGTAACTAAGGAATCACGGGGCATATCCAAATAACAAGACAAGTACGATGATACATATGAATAAGTGGAACTAGTGTCAAATAATATGGAAGCATCCCTATGGCACACTAAAACAATACCTGTGATCACTTCGTCTAAAGCGACAACCTTTGGCTTGGCAGAAAAAGCATAGCATCGAGCCTGACCACCATCTGATAAGACCTCCCCCTCTAGGGTGAACTTGAGCTACCTGAGTCCCACCTCAAGCTGGCTGAGCGAGTGGTGAAGTAACTGTTGTGGAAGTCATAGACTGACCCCTCTGCTAAACTGGACCTCCCATAAGACGGGGATAATACCTCCTCATATGCCCCAACTCTCCATAGTCGAAGCAACCTCGATCTGACAATGTCGGCGGCACTGAATCAAACCCCGAGAACTAGAATAGCCACTAGAAGAACTTGGTATGAGGAATCCTGAATTGATGGAGCACGAGATGAACTTTGATCTGGAAGGGCACTGAAAGATGACTGGCCCAGACGAGCAATATATGAACCATGGCTAGCTGATGCACCACGATGAACCAGATGAGTCATCTGAGCAGGCCTATAAAGACGAACCTTGTTGTGGTGGGACTGTCCTCCAGATGAGGCACTGCTAAAACCACCTGAACTATGAGGCCTCTTGGATTACTTGTCCTCATGCTCCTGATTGCGAACCATCTCTAGGCATCTAGCAATATCGACCACCTAGTCAAACCTTGCACCCGACACAATCTCCTGAGTCATGATGAAATGTAGTCCATAGTTGAGGCCATCAATGAACCTTCTAATCCTCTCTCTCTTAGTGGGAACCAACCATACCGCGTGACGAGCAAATGCTGAAAACCTCATCTCGTACTGGGTCACTAACATACCCTTTTGGCGTAGCTGCTCAAACTGCATACACAACTCCTTCCTGCGAGTCTGTGGAACAAACTTCTCTAAGAAGAGAACTGATAACTCATGCCACGTAAGTGGAGCAGCTCCATCTGGCCTGCTCAAATTATAGGCCCCCACCATCTATAGGCTACCCCCGTCAGCTGAAAAGTAGTATATGAAACTCCACTAGTCTCTAAAATACCTGTTATGCGAAGGATCCGCTGGCATTTGTCTATAAATCTTGAGCATCCTCTGACTCAACCCCGCTGAACTCTGGAGGCTTAAGTCTCCCAAACCGCTCTAGTCCCTTCTGCTCCTCATCACTCATAGGTGGGCCAACTTGGGCCTGAGCAGCTGCAACCGGTTGGGCTGGTAGTACCCCCGGTGTTTGGAGTCATTGAGCTACCTACTTTAGCGTACGAGTGACGGGAGTCTGAGCACCTCTCCCGGCCTAAGAAGTGGCTGGTGCAGCCGGAACCGAAAGTGCCTGAGCAAGGCTCGTGCATACAATCAATATCTAGGCCAAGGCCTCCTGAAGGCCTAGAATCACAATGGGCATAGCTGGTGCTAAGCTGGTCCCACCGGCTAGACCACATCTGGTGTTTGCACCTAAGCTGGAGCAACTGGTGGCTCCACAGATGCTGCTCTAGCTGTAGTACGAGCTGCACCTCGGCCTCTACAACGGCCCCGGCCTCTTGCGACCTAGCTGGTGGTATTGGTGGCCATCCGCTTGATCCGGTTGTACGTGTCCTCACCATCCATGTGAGAATAGAATAATAGAAATTCAGTTTCCAGAATTAACAAATCTGCACAACAAGAGTACAAGAAAGTGAAGTTTCCTAGTGGCTCGTTAGATTCTCGAAGATAAGTACAGACGTCTTTGTACCGATTTGCAAGACTCTACTACACCTGCTCATGTCTTGTGAGACCTAAGTAACCTAGTGCTCTGACACCAACTTATCACGACCCAAAATCCCAACACGTCATGACGGTTCCTAACACATTACTAGGCAAGCCAACAATCACATAACGAATTAAACCATAATTTGCTCAACAGTGGGAAGTCTCATAAATATCTGATAAAAACAACTTTAATTCTACAAAAACCATCCCAAAATCCTGGTGTCACTGAGTATATGAGCTACTAAGTGTCAACATAGTCTGAAACTCTAGTACAATTGTCTGAGAAAACAGAACAATACTGAATTAAAATGAAAGGAAGGAGAGTCAATGTCTGCGGGCATCATAGCAGCTACCTCAAAGTCTCCAAACAGGTACTAGCACCACTCTAGCAATCACCGCGTCCAGATGTACCTGCATTTGCACACGAAGTGCAGAATATAGTATGAGTACAACGGACCCAATGTACTCAATAAGCTATAGAACTAACCTTGGGCTAAAAGCAGAGACGAGCTCAGAAGTATATATTCAGAACCAAAATAATGACAACACAGATATAACAAAGAGAATGACAATAATAACTCAAATAAACTTCAATATTCAGCTAATTCACAGTACAGAAATTTAGGCAAGTTTTCAAGTTCAACAATTTAAGCCCAACACTGATAAAATATGCTAAGTACAGTTAGCATGAGGAATGTTACATCTCTATGCCTATATGTCAAATATGCATGTCAAATATAATGTATCACAGTGATAATCCTAGGTACTCACACTCTCAGAGTGCTCAATCTGTCTATCTCAAGTTCCCGACACAATCACTCTGCACTGTACGGGTGCCTGGCAACAATGCCCCTCACCAAAGCACGCATATATAAATCATTATGCATGCGCTCGCTGCTGGTGTGTCAGACTCCGAAGGGGCGGATCCTGCCCAAGTGTTATAATATAAATCCTATTAGGCTTGGTGTGGCATGTAGCTTGATCCACAATTACAAATAAACCAATAAGGCCTGCTATGGCGTGCAACCCGATCCACAATATCACTCAGAATCCGGCTCTCAGGCCCAACTTAATCATCAGTCTCTCAATTCTCACGGGCTCACAAATCTCATACTACTCAGCCCAAACAATGGTAACATGATGTAACAGTAAATGATAACAGAGACTGAGATATAATATGCAAATGATAAACATGACTGAGTACATAATTGCAGTTTAAGCAAATAACTCAACAGTAGAAATAACCTCAGTGGGTCCCAACAGAATAAGCACATAGGCTAAACATGATTTCTAACATGAATCACAATTCAATTACTCTAACACGTAGGAAGTACACGGATAAACAAAATCAGATAACTACACAGTACCACAGAATCAACCGAGTCATAATTACCATGGTGCATGCCTACACGTATGTCATCTAGCATGTGCGTCACCTCAAAACAAACCACATACACATTTTTTAGGAATTTATACCCTCAGTTCCAAATTTAGAAGTGTTACTTACCTCAAAGTACACAACTCAATGCTCCAACAATCCCTTGCCTCACGAATCGGCCTCCGAACAACTCGAATCTAGTCACAAATAAATTAATATAATCAACAAGCTATGGGAATCAATTCCATACGATAAAGCTAAGTTCTTTAACAAAATTCAAAAAGTCAACCCAAAAGCCAACCCCAGGCCCATGCCTTGAAACCCGATAAAATTCACAAACCCAACACTCATTCAATAACGAGTCCAACTATACCAAAATCATCCAATTCTGACCACAAATCGAACCTCAAATCCCCAAATCTTACTCTCAAATACATAGACCACAAATCCCCCAAATTTCACTTAAAAAATACATAACAAGGTGGAAAAACCAATGGGTATTCAATATTAATGAACAAAAGTGATCAAAAGTTGCTTACCTCGTGAATTATGGTGAAACCACTCTCCAAAATCGTCACTACCAAAGTCCAAGAATGAGAGAAATCTCCAAACCCACGATTATATCATTCTGTCCAAGCATCTTGCACCTGCGGACACATAAGCCGCACCTGTGGTTCTGCTTTTGCGGAAAGTCCACCGCTTCTATGAATCCCACTTAAGTCGCGACCAGCAGCTTCTGCGACCCTTTTCCCGCTTGTGCGTGTCCGCTTCTGCAGATTCTTCTCTGCTTCTGCGACAATAGCCTCCCAGGCTACATCCGCTTCTGCGACCAACTGCCCGCACTTGCGAGCTCGCAGGTGCGGAATTTTCCTCGCACTTGCGGAACCACCCAACATAACTCAGAACCGCTTCTGCGACCCCTTGGCCGCTTCTGCGACTCCGCACCTGCTACCTATTCCTCGCAGGTGCGGTTGCACCAAAACGGAACATAATAGAAATTCCTCAAGTCCACTTCTCAAATCCGATTTCAATCTGAATCACACTCGAGACCCCCGAGTCCCCTTCCAAACATACCAACACATCCTAAAACATCATACGAACTTAGTCAGAGCCTCAAATCACATCAAACAACATTAAAAACATGAACTGCACCCCAATTCAAGCCTATTGAAACTAATGGATTTCCAACTTCTACATTCAATGTTGAAACCTACCAAACCAACTCGATTGACCTTAAATTTTGTACACAAGTCATAAATGACACAACAGACCTACTCAAACTTCTGAAAATCAAAATCCGAGCATGATATTAACAAAGTCAACTCTCCGTCAAACTTCTCAACCTTCCAAACCTTCAACATTCCAACTTTCGCCAATTCAAGCCAAAATGAACTACGGATCTCCAAATCACTATCCGGACATATTCCTAAGTCCAAAATCACCATATGACGCTATTAGAACCATCAAAACTCCATTCCTGAGCCGTTTACACATAAGTCAATATTCGGTCAACTCTTTCAACTTAAGCTTCTATCCATGGGACTAAGTGTCCCAATTCATTCCGAAACATCCCTAGAACTAAACCGACCACCCCGGCAAGTCATATGACTACAAATGAACATAGAATAAGCAATAAATGGAGGATCAAGGCTACAATGCTCAAAACGTCCGACTGGGTCATTACACAAGCTGTGGTCAGAACCATCGTAAACTCTTCGAAACCCATTTGCACATAATGAAGCCATCAGAATTGAATCCTTCCAAATCAACCAAATCAAGCAGACTGCCAAAACAAGTTTTGCCGCAAAGCACCTGTAAAGCTCTATCATAACAAAGGAACCGATCATTTCAATTACCATGTTGATTCAAGTCATTGCTAAACCAACCCAACCTCTTCAGGTTCCTCTTGATTTGCCTTTAAGATAACACTTCTCTTTCCTAATACACTATGAACCTCAATTAAAACTCGTCCCAAGTGATCCCAACATGAAACCATGTCGTCCTAAGACCTATAGGCCACTTTTATTCCCTCTTATGCACCCAATAGTACCTCAAACTGAAATGTCTGCTCTGACAAGACCTCCTATGAATCTGAAGTTGTTCCTATCATCTTTCTAATACTGCAATGTGGTACCAATATTGAATATAGAAATACTACAAGTCTCGAGTATAATCCAACACATATCTCAAATCATCAGCCACACAACAAATCTGAAAATCCTTAGGTATCACATATTGGATCTTGAACCCACTAGAACCATTCTCGAGAGCCACCCACTCTAACGTAGTCCAGAATTCATAGCCAAACGCGCGGAATGACTTGTTCCCTACTAACACATGAATATTCCAAAAAAAAAGAAACAACTGATCGAATCCTTTCCCATTGCACACTACATCTACAAAAGGCTATCAAACCTGAGTCATTTCACAACTTTCATATATCAATAAAGCATATTATATCATGCACCCATCAAATCCCTTGCACAATCATTCTTGATTTCACACTTCTAAAATCATAGCAAATCCACAAGCATATCCAAGTCCAAGAACTACAGCAATACATGCCTATCTGATCCGATCGTCGATGGTAGACTCTCCACTTGGATTGAAGCCACAAATACATCATTTGATAACCCACAATACTCCTACTTCTTAATCTCCATGCTCTCATACTGTCACGACCCAAAATCCCAACCCGGTCGTGATGGCGCCTCTCATGGGGACAAGGCAAGCCAAACCAATCCCATTTGCGTTCAATCAATTAAATGACGCAATTTGAAAACAAGAACATGTTAATAATAAAACGAGTCGAAGAATATGGATATATATAAAGTACCATCCCGACTACAGCCCTCAGATCGGGGTGTCACAAAGTCATGAGCCACTAGAGAAGGCCTACTGATAATATAACTATTACAATGTCTTAAGTACAAATGTTTGAGGGAAGCAAAATCAACAAAAGAAAAGAGTTACGAGGCTGCGGACGCAAGCAGCTACCTCGTAATCTCTGAAGCTCCGGTCCAGTAGTAGTAATTAGTAGCTCTGAGTGGGACCGCTAACGCCTGAATCTGCACACAAGGTGCAGGGAGTAAAGTGAGTACTTCCAACTCAGTGAGTAATAAAAATAAATAAGAACTGAAGATAGGAAACATCCAAATCATTAAACAATCCACGACGAAGCAGTAATTCAAATTACATTCCACATCAATACGTGAAGTAAGCAGAATAATCACAACACCAAAAATGCAATGCTATGCAATGCAATGCGATGCTATGCCATGCAATGCAATGCAATGCTAGTCATGCTAGTCAAGGCTAGTCATGACCTGTGGCGGCGTGCCACACGATCCATTTAAAACATTTGAAAACAGCGTATGTGTTTCAAAACCAAGTTGATGAAATGCTTCATGCAACAACAATGGCGGTATGCCCAATAACACCCTTGTAGGGTCCACACAACTGGCGATATGCCCAACATT
>MCJB01051808.1:0-20015 GCA_002018475.1 Nicotiana obtusifolia
AGCGTTCGATCGATCTATTTGGGCATGGTTCATTTGACCGTTTGTCCCTTACATTGAATCTTATTGATCTTTGACCTTTCAATCCTAGAATATCTTTCCAAGCTAAAGTGGCCCCCCAATATTCGGGGTCGATTGAAGATAGGCTTCGAATACTGTTGTCACCGATTTGCTATCGGCCTCCGAATCTAAGTTAGCACGATTTACTAGTTGCCTCATTAAAAACCTTGTCGTAAAACCCATTTTGGGACAAAACCGGTTCAAGGGAAAAAGAGTGCAACGCGTGCTTTCAGACTTAATATCTCGTATCCCCCGATCTAGGGTACCTCATTTGATACCTGTAAATGTTAGTTCGTGATGCAAATAAAAATAAAGAACAGGGTCGTACCTTAGCAGTAATATCGTTTCAAGTGACTTATGTTCCAGTTGTTTGGCAGTTGTGTACCATCCACTGTTCTGAGCTTGTAGGATCCCTTTCCGGTTATTTTAATGATACAGTAAGGTCCTTCCCAGTTTGGTCCCAGCTTCCCTTCATTTGGGTTCCGTGTATTTGGTGTAACCTTCCTTAGTACTAAGTCTTCGACGTTGAAATATTAAAGGTTGGTCCTTCTGTTGTAATATGTTTCGATCCTTTGCTTTTGCGCAGCCATTCGAATAAGAGCAGTTTCACGTCTTTCGTCTAACAGTTCCAAGTTCGTATTCATGGCTTCGTAATTTGATTCCTTTGTCACATACCAGAACCTGACACTTGGCTCCCCGACATCGAACGGTATCAAAGCTTCGGCACCATAAACCAGAAAAAACGGGGTGGCTCCGGTGCTGGATTTCTCGATCCTACGATATGCCCATAGGACTTCGGGTAATATTTCCTTCCATTTCCCTTTTGCATCGGTTAATCTCTTTTTGAGATTATGAAGTATTGTTTTGTTGGTGGATTCGGCTTGTTCGTTCCCACTAGGGTGGTAGGGCGTCGATAGGATCCTTTTGATCTTGTGATCTTCGAGGAATTTGTCCACTTTGCTACCGATGAATTGCTTCCCGGTTTCACATACGATCTCGGCAGGCATTCCAAATCGGCATATGATATGATCCTAAATGAATTCGATCACTTCTTTTTCCCTAACCTTCTCATACACTTGCGCTTCCACCCATTTAGAAAAATAATCAGTCATAAATAGTATAAATTGAGCCTTACCTGGTGTGTACGGAATAGGGCCAACAATGTCCATCTACCATTTCATGAACGGCAATGGTGATAGGATGAGTGGAGTGTCTCCCGGGGTTGATGGATTATCAGAGTGTGCCTTTGGCATTCGTTACATTTTCGAGCGAACTCCTTTGTGTCATTTTCCATGTCGACCCAATAATAACTGGCTCTGATTATTTTCCGAATGGCGCCGGAATGGTTCCCGTAAGTACCTTCATGGATTTCCCTTAAAATGTACTCAGTGTCGCCCGGTCCCAAACATATCGCGAGTGGACCATCAAATGTTCTTCTGACCAAGGTTCTGTCATCGGACAAGTTGAACCGGGCCGCCTTCGTACGCAGAGCCCTCGACTCTTTTGGATCCGAGGGAGTTTGCCGGAACTGAGATATTCTACGTATTTGTTCCTCCAATCCCATGTTTGACTTGTCGAATTGATCTCAGCGTGGCCTTCTTCCACTACCGACCTCATAAGCTGTACGACCTTTCCAGAATCGACCTTGTCGTCTTTGATTGACGACCCCAAGCTGGCGAGGGCGTCGGCCTCACTATTTTGATCCCGAGGTATATGTTGTAAGGTCCATTCTTTGAACCGATGCAACGTCACTTGCAATTTGTCTAAGTATCTTCGCATTCACCCTTCTTGACCTCGAACATTTTATTGACTTGATTTACCACAAGAAGGGAGTCGCACTTGGCCTCGATCACTTTTGCTCCCAGGTTCTTGGCTAGTTCTAGGCTTGCAATCATGGCCTCATAATGTGCCGTGTTGTTAGTCAGTTTCACAGTCTTAATAGATAGCCAAGTCCGGATCCTTTCGCGTTCGAAGCACCATCCGTGAAAAGGGTCCATATTCCTGAAGGAGTCCAGAGCCAGCTAACAACTCTCTTTCAACCTCGGGTATTAGGGATGGTGTAAAATCGGCCACAAAGTCTGCTAACACCTGAGATTTGATGGCGGTTTGAGGTCGATATTCAATGTCATACCCACTTATATCTATGGCCCATTTGGCCAATCGACCTGAGAGCTCGGGCTTATGCATTACGTTTCTTAATAGGTAAGTTGCTACGACGCATATGGGATGACATTGGAAATACGATTTTAGTTTCCTCGAAGCGCTTAACAAAGCGAGCGCCACTTTTTACAAGTGAGGATACCTAGGCTTCGTCTAAGGTTCTGCTGATATAATAAATCAGAAATTGTGTACCATTGTTCTTCTCGGACTAGGACTCCGCTTACTGCTATCTCTGTGACTGCCAGGTAAAGGTACAATTGTTCCTCCATCTTTGGTGTATGAAGCAATGGCGGGCTCGATAAATATCTTTTGAGCTCTTCCAAAGCATGCTGGCATTCCGGAGTCCACGAAAAGTTGTTCTTCTTTTTCAATAGAGCGAAGAACCGGTAGCTTTTATCGGACGACCTCGAAATAAATCGCCCTAAAACGGCTATGCGCCCGGTCAACTTTTGTACGGCTTTCACATTATCTACGACTACGATGTCCTCAATAGCCTTGATTTTTCGGGGTTGATCTCGACTCCATGATTCGAGATCATGAATCTAAGGAATTTACCTGAACCCACACCAAACGCCCACTTTTTCGGGTTCAACTTCATGTTGTAATGCTTCAACACACTGAATGTTTCATGCAAATGATTTAAATGGTCCTCTGCTCATAGGGATTTAACTAACATGTCATCAATATAAACCTCAATTGTCTTTCCTAGTTGTTTTTCGAACATCCGATTTACTAAGCGTTGGTATGTGGCTCCAACATTTTTTAACCCAAATGGCATTACATTATAACAATATGTACCATATTTAGTGATGAAGGAAGTTTTTTCCTGATCACCTGGGTCCATTCGTATTTGGTTGTAGCCGGAATATGCATCGAGAAAACTAAGGGTCTCATGGCCGGCATTAGCATTGATCATGCGATCGATGTTGGGTAAGGGAAAAGAGTCTTTTTTGAACATGCTTTATTCAAGTCTTTATAATCTACACACATTCTTAATTTATTCCCTTTTTAGGGACTACCAATACGTTTGCCAACCACTCCGGGTATTTAAACTCCCGAATAGACCTTATCTTTAGAAGTTTGGTTACCTCATCCTTGATGAACGCATGTTTGATTTTGGACTGAGGCCTCCTTTTTTGTTTGACTGGATGGAACTTCGGATCCAGGCTCAACTTGTGAGTGGTTATCTCCGACGGTATACCTGTAATATCAAGGTGGGACCAAGTGAAGCAGTCTTCGTTAGTTGTAAGGAATCGAATAAGTTTTGTCCTAAGCTCGGAGCTCAACCCCAAGCCAAGGTATACCTTTCATTTGGGAAAGTCTTCTCGCAGTGTGACTTGTTCCAGTTCCTCGACAGTCGATTTGCTAGCATCGGGATCATCGGGGGTGATGAACGATCTGGGAATTCCATAATCATCATCCTCGACATATACTTGTTTATCCACATTTGCCGAAGATGGTATCTGTGATTGCTATTTTGTCTTGCTCTCGACCCTTTGGTTAGGAACCGTTGGCGGTGGAGTCATTTCTTCCACCACAAATATCTCTTTCGCATCTGGTTGCTCCCCGTAAACCATTTTAACTCCATCAGGCATCGTAAACTTCAACACCTGGTGTAATGTCGAAGATACCTCCCTCATGTCATGGATCCATGGCCTTCCAAATAGAGAATTGTATCTCATGTCCCCTCCGATCACACAGAACTTTGTTTCTCGAACGATTCCAGCAGTATTTATTGGCAACGTTATTTCACCCTTGGTGGTTTCACATGCCATATTGAACCCGTTAAGTACTCGGATTGTAGGAACGATCCGGTCTGACAGGCCGAGTTTCTCCATGACCCACGATTGGATTATATTAGCCGAGCTACCTGGGTCGATTAACACACATTTTACTCTAACTTTATGTATAAGTACAGATATTACCAGTGCGTCATTGTGGGGTTGTACAATTAATTCCGCATCCTCATCGTTAAAATATAAAGTCCCCTCTGTCGCGTAATCCCGAATGCGTTTTCCCTAGTGATGGATATTTTGCTACGTTTCAGCATCGGACCTTGAGGGGTATCTTGTTACAACCCGTAATTTCGTACGTTAGAATACGCCGTAAGATAGTTTACATATAAGAGCTTAAGAACCCGAAAAATAGTTCAAAAGTCAAGAAAAGAGCTAAAGGTGCCGCAAAGTTGGATATGCTACCGCAAAACTCACATGCGGACCGCATATCCAACACTGGAATCGCAAACTGAAACAGATTTTCTGGGCAGAAATCTATGTCAGAAATGCGGCCAGTATGCGATCGCATAATGCAAATGCGGACCGCGAAAGGGACATCCTCCATCGCAGAATGAAACAGAGTTCTGGGCTGAAATCAACGTCAGGAATGCGACCAGAATGCGGTCGCATTGTTGAAAATGTGAACCGCAAATCTGACCCTCCTGCATCGCATAGTGTGATAGATTTCTGGGCAGAAATGTGCGACCAAAATGCGAACCGCATGTCGTGTTTGCGGCAGAAATGCGATCGCAAACCTAAAAGTGTCAGGCACATGTGCCACTTATTGACAGACCTATAAAAGGGGTCCAACCCAATTCTTTCTTCATTTTTCTGAAACTCAAAACATAGAAGGAGACCCCTTTGCGACCCTTTCTCATAGTCCCGCACAAACTTAATCAAATTTCTCTCTTCCAAGTTCTAAATTGAGAGTAAAAGCTAGAGATTGAAGAAACTAAGGAGAAGCCCTAACTGACTCCTCCTTCTTTCAAGCCCTAAGTGGGAGTGAGACCTAGGAATTGAGGAATCAAGGAAGAAGGCTAGATAATCCACATGCAAGGTAATTTATTACTCCCTTTCATGCAATCTTCTCTTGGGAATTCATGGTATGTTGTTTTATGCATGTAAGAACCCATGGGATGGTGAATGGAAGCCACGAGTTCAAATTAACGAATAACAATGGACTGGGTTATGATTAATTTGGGGTTGTTGTTGAGCTGCATGTGTTATTACCATGTTTGTGAAATCTTAGAAGGAGGAGGGGGTGGAGAAACACCATATGAATTCAGGAATTATGGTTAAATATGTCTATAACGCTTAGAGAGTAACAATTGAACTGTTCTTTGATTGTAGACTAAGGAGTAAGAGATTGTAACTATTGAGTAGCTTAAGAAACTGGTGCAGTACATACTAGGTATGTAAGACTATACCGTTCTTTCTTAGCACGACTCCAATTATACAATGCAATGAATATACGAGTCCTCAAAGAATACTCTACTCTTAGAAGCTAGGAATGCTTATATTGTTTCCCCTCTTATGGCAGGATTGATATGTTATTATTTTTTTGACCTTACGTCACCATGATAGAATGAATCATATGAGTCCAGCATGCATTATCTATTTTACTACACCGCGCCACGCTATAGTCGATCGGGCAGGCACCTATTGTGCAAGTATATGTTTTACTCTATTTTAGTCGCGCTATAGACGACAGCTATTTTATTTTACCGTGCCGCGCTATAGTCGGCCGAGCAGGCACCTATTGTGCAACCATTGATCAGTTGGGTATGATGATGAGGAGGCCCATAGAGGCGTATGTATATGATGATGATGAGGCCCACAGAGGCGTATATATATTTGTATGATGATTTTCAAAAGGATATATATATGTATATGCATATGCACGTCAGGCATGACATGGTTAGTCGCCCTCAGAGGCATTCTGATGGTACAGGTTGTATGTTTCTTATCCTGATGCTTATTATTGTTCTCACATTATGTTTCCTGTCTTACATACTCACTACATTATCCGTACTGACGTCCTTTTATTTGTGAACGCTGCATGTCGTGCTGCAGGTCCTGATAGACTGATAGACGGAGCTCCCCCACTGTAGTAGGCCATCCAGTTTAGCAGATATTGGCAAGATTCATCCTTCGGACTTGCTATAGCCTTGGTATGCATTTTGTATAGGCATTTTGGGCATGTCGGGGCCTTGTTCCGACGTAGGTTGCATGATGTATGTTCTTGTAGAGGCTCATAGACAAGTGTCAATGTATATATATAGACAAGTGTTGGGTTGACTCATGCACAGTGAATTGCATCGTCGGCATATGTATCCTTTGTTGTATGACTCTTGCATGACAGCCATGTCGGCCATGGTATGTTATATATATGCATGTTTCCGCCATGGTACGGTACTCCTGTTGATATATATGAAATGTATTGTTATCGAGTGGTTGAGCTAAATTATGATTATTGTCGTTACTCACCCGGGCATTTATCGGCCTTATAGATTATAAATAAAGTAAGATAGCAGGTATGAAGGGTACGACGGCACTCTACGAGCAGGGTCCGGTGCCATGTCGCGACCCTCCGGTTGGGTCGTGACAAGAATTGGTATCAGAGCCGGTCGTGTCCTAGGGATTGTCTATGAGCCGTGTCTAGTAGAGTCCTGATTATGGGTGTGTAGCGCGCCACATTTTATAATCAGGAGGCTGCCTGACATTTAGGAATGTTACCTTCTTTCTGAATCTAGATCGTGCATATAGCTGAGTCGTAAGTGTTCGTCCCTAACATTCATCTTGTTTACCTACAGCGATGCCTTCGGCTAGGAAGCCAGAAAATAGTAGACGGCTCAAAACAAATGCCGAAGAGGGAACCAGTCAGGTGCCCCAAGCTAGAGAAGGCCAAAGTGAGCCTCATAGTGAGATGCCATCTCAGACCTCATCTACTCCTCCTTCCCCAGAGGATATTAGAAGCCACCCAGCATCTCTAGTTCCTTTATCTGGTACTACAGACCGGGACTTGAGGACTGTAGTACAGTTGTTGACTATCCTGGTAGCTTCTCAGGCTCAGAGGTAGAATACCGGTGCCACTTAAAGACTGGTTAGTGCGAGGGTTCGTGACTTCATCAATTTGGATCCTCCAGTATTTATCGGGTCTGATCCTAAGGAGGACCCGCAGACTTTTATTTATCAAATACACCGCACACTGCGCGTCATGCATGCTAGTGATACAGAGGCAGTAGAACTGGCTTCTTACCGGTTACGGGACCTACCAATTTTCTGGTATGATAGTTGGGAGAGATCCAGGGGTCCAAATGCTCCTCCACCTGTGTGGAATGAATTTTCTGAGGCATTTCTTCGGCACTATTTACCGGTTGAGGTACGGCGAGCCAAAGCTAATAAATTCTTGAACCTTAAACAAGGTAATATGAGCGTGCGGGAGTACAAAATGCAATTTGATTCCTTGGCAAGGTATGCTCCCCACATAGTGGCTGAGATGGGTGATAGGGTCCATCTGTTTGTGAACGGATTGGGACCCCATTTTATAAATGAGTGTACAACAGCATCCTTGATAGAGGGCATGGATATTTCTCGTATTCAGGCCTATGCCCATACATTAGAGGATCGTAAGCGCCAGCAAAGAGCAGACATGGAGCAGGATAGGGGCCAACATAAGAGATCGAGGTTTACGGGGTATTTTGGTGACTTCACATGCAGTGGCAGGCCCCAGTTTTTGAGGAGTTCGGCACCACCTGTAACTAATGCCCCTCCACAGTTTCAGAGGCCTCGATATGATCGATCTATCTATTCGGGTCCAGGTCAGAGTTTGCGGGCATCAGGCTCGCAGCATCACAGGGATACCAGCCAGACGAGACCCCTAACACCACATTGTGGTAAGTGTGGCGGAGCCCATTCTGGACTATGCCGTCGAGGTTCTGATGAATGTTATTCTTGCGGACGGCCTGGCCATATGATGTGAGATTGTCCTAGTAGGAGAGATGATTGTATGGCTCAGCCGACTGGATCGGTGTCTGGTTCTTCCTTATCAATTCGACCTCCAACACGGGGTTTTCAGCAGCCAGCAGGTCGTGGTAGAGGTGAAGGTGTTGTACCGAGCTCAAGTGGTATTCAATATCGCTTATATGCTCTAGCAGGTCGACAGGATCTTGAGTCATCTTCGGATGTCGTTACAGGTACACTATTAGTGCTTTCTCATGATGTATATGCATTGATTGATCCCGGATCCACATTATCTTATGTTACACCCCTTGTGGCTGATAAGTTTGATGTCGAACCTGAATTAATAAGTAAACCATTTGCGTTATCTACTCCAATAGGAGATTCCGTGGTTGTCAAGAGAGTATATAGAGGTTGCACCGTGATGATTTGTAGTCGTCAAACCTCGGCAGATTTTTTTTGAACTAGAAATGGTTGATTTTGATGTAATAATGGGAATGGATTGGTTGGCATCATTCTATGCAAGTGTTGATTTTCATACAAAGATGGTTAGATTTCAATTCCCCGGTGAACCCATCATTGAATGGAAGGGGAACATTGCTACGCCAAAAGGTAGGTTTATTTCCTACCTTAAGGCAAGAAAGATGATCTCCAAAGTATATATCTATCATCTCGTTCGCGTTATGGACACGGAGGCGAACTCGCCTATTTTACAATCAATTTCAGTAGTCAATGAATTTCCAGATGTCTTTCCAAATGAACTCCCAGGTCTTCCTCCTGAAAGGGAGATTGAGTTTGGCATCGATGTGTTGCCTAATACTCACCCAATTTCTATCCCTCCATATAGAATGGCCCCAGCAGAATTGCGAGAGTTGAAAGTACAGTTGAAGGACTTGCTGGATAAAGGCTTCATTAGGCCTAGCACTTCACCTTGGGGTGCGCCAGTCTTGTTCGTACGAAAGAAAGACGGGTCGCTACGGATGTGTATCGATTATCGTCAGTTGAATAAGGTTACCATAAAGAACAAATATCCACTTCCAAGGATCGACGACCTGTTTGACCAACTCTAGGGATCCAAATACTATTCCAAGATTGACTTACATTCGGGGTATTTTCAGTTGAGAGTCAAAGAGAAAGATATTCCAAAAATAGCCTTCCGAACCAGATATGCACATTTTGAGTTCCTAGTAATGTTGTTCGGGCTAACAAATGCCCCGGCTGCTTTTATGGATCTCATGAACATTGTATTCAGGACTTATCTTGATGTGTTCATGGTGGTATTCATTGATGATATCCTAGTATATTCCCGTTCAGAGGTAGAACATATGGGCCACTTGCGGATAGTATTACAGACCCTTCCGGATCACAAGTTATATGTAAAGCTCTCCAAATGTGAATTTTGGCTGAACTCAGTAGCATTCTTAGGCCATGTGATATCTGATGATGGTATCAGTGTTGACACTCAAAAGATCGATGTAGTCAAGAATTGGCCAAGACCTACAACACCATCAGGAACTGAAGAGTCGATTAACATCCGCTCCAGTTCTCACTCTTCCCGAAGGAACTGAAGGTTATGTGGCATATTGTGATGCCTCCGGATAGGTTTGGAATGTGTATTCATGCAGCATGGGAAGGTGATTGCTTATGCTTCGAGACAATTGAAGAAGCATGAAAAGTATTATCCCACCCATGATTTGGAATTTGCTGCAGTAATATATGCTTTGAAGACATGGCGACACTATCTATACGGTGTCCATGTTGACATCT
Source organism: Nicotiana obtusifolia (assembly GCA_002018475.1). Lineage (NCBI taxonomy): Eukaryota > Viridiplantae > Streptophyta > Magnoliopsida > Solanales > Solanaceae > Nicotiana > Nicotiana obtusifolia. Next base: position 9,720 of record MCJB01051808.1, read on the forward strand.
ACACAGACCATAAAAGTTTGCAATACATCTTCAGTCAGAAAGAGTTAATTTTGAGAAAACGACGTTGGCTCGAATTACTGAAAGACTACGACGTCGAGATATTGTATCATCCGGGTAAAGCCAATGTTGTGCCAGACGTCCTCAGTCGTAAGTCAATGGGAAGCTTAGTACATATCGAAGCAGGTAGAAGGGATTTGACTAAGGAACTTCATCGGCTAGCCAACATGAGAATCAAATTATTAGACTCCGAGGATGGAGGTGTCATTGTACGTAATATATCATAATCATCTCTCGTAGTCGAGGTGAAAGCACGGCAATACAAAGATCCCACCTTGGTATGATTGAGAGAAGGCATTCAGCAGGGTAAAATTTCAGCTTTTGAGATTGGAGGAGATGGAACATTGAGATGCCAAGGCCGATTATGTGTGCCTAATGCAGCAGGGTTGCGAGAGAAGATTATGCAGGAAATTCATCAATCTCGGTATTCCATCCATCCTGGTACGACAAAGATGTATCATGATGTCAAAGAGCAGTATTGGTGGGATAGCATGAAGAAGTCGATTGCAGAATTTGTAGCCCAGTGTCCCAATTGTCAACAAGTGAAGATAGAACATCAGAAACCCGGTGGGCTGCTCCAAGATATAGAGATTCCGACCTGGAAATGGGAGGTGATTAACATGGACTTCATTGTTGGGTTACCTCGCTCCAATCGTAAGTTCGACTCTATCTGGGTGATAGTTGATCGACTTACCAAGTGTGCCAATTTTCTGCCAGTTAAGGCAACTTACATAGCTGAAGACTATGCAAAGCTGTACATCAAGGAAATTGTTAGACTTCATGGTGTGCCGGTGTCTATTATATCAGACCGAGGAGCTCAATTCACAGCTAACTTTTGGAAATCTATTCAGAAGGGTTTGGGTACACAAGTGAACCTCATACAGCTTTTCATCTGCAGACTGACGGACAGGCTGAACGTACCATTCAGACACTTGAAGATATGCTACGGACATGTGTTCTAGATTTTAAGGGATGTTGGGACGACCATCTTCCACTTATAGAGTTTTCCTACAATAACAACTGCCACTCCAGTATTAAGATGGCCCCATACGAGGCACTATACGGGAGGAAGTGTAGATCACCAATTGGATGGTTCGAAATCGGTGAAACTGAGTTACATGGGCCAGATTTGATTCACCAAGCCATTGGGAAGGTAAAGGTGATACAGGAACGATTGAAGACAGCACAAAGCAGGCAAAAGTCCTATTCTGATGTCCGACGTCGTGATCTAGAGTTTGAAGTTTGTGATTGGGTATTCCTGAGAGTCTCACCAATGAAGGGTGTCATGCGCTTCGGAAAGAAAGGTAAACTGAGCCCAAGGTACATCGGTCCGTATGAAATCCTTCGATGAATTGGACATGTTCCTTATGAGTTACAATTGCCATCCGAATTGGAATTTGTCCATCCGGTATTCCACGTGTCTATGTTAAGGAAATGTATCGGAGATCCTTCTCGGGTCGTCCCTATCCAAGACATATTACAGAGGATCTAACATACGAAGAGGTACCAATGGCTATATTAGACCGACAAATCCGCAAGCTAAGAACGAAGGATGTAGTTTCTGTCAAGGTATTATGGAGGAACAGGAATATGGAGGAAATGACATGGGAAGCAGAGGAAGAGATGAAGTCTAAATATCCGTACTTGTTCCAGAGCGTAGATAATGATGATGCTAAAGGAACACAGAGTACATTGAAAGGAGAAACATCCCCACGAGGTAAATAGGAACTTGAGATACTCTTCATTATTACAATGATAACATGCTGATAATGTACGTGTCCATAAGTTTATATACTCTTGCAAAACCGTAGGTCCTTACATTCGAGGACGAATGTTCCTAAGGAGGGAGAGTGTTACAACCTGTAATTTCGTACGTTAGAATACGCCGTAAGATAGTTTACATATAAGAGCCTAAGAACCCGAAAAATAGTCCAAAAGTCAAGAAAAGAGCTAAAGGTGCCGCAAAGTTGGATATGCTACCGCAAAACTCACATGCGGACCGCATATCCAACACTGGAATCACAAACTGAAACAGATTTTTTGGGCAGAAGTCTGTGTCAGAAATGCAGCCAGTATGCGACCGCATAATGCAAATGCGGACCACAAAAGTGACATACTCCATCGCAGAATGAAACAGAGTTCTGGGCTGAAATCAACGTCAGGAATGCGACCAGAATGCGGTCGCATTGTCGAAAATGCGAACTGCAAATCTGACCCTTCTACATCGCATAGTGTGACAGATTTCTGGGTAGAAATGTGCGACCAAAATGCGAACCGCATGTCGTGTTTGCGGCAGAAATGCGATCGCAAACCTGAAAGCGTCAAACACGTGTGCCACTTATTGACAGACCTATAAAAGGGGTCCAACCCAGTTCTTTCTTCATTTTTTTGAAACTCAAAACATAAAAGGAGACCCCTTTGTGACCCTTTCTCATAGTCCCACACAAACTTAATCAAATTTCTCTCTTCCAAGTTCTAAATTGAGAGTAAAAGCTAGAGATTGAAGAAACTAAGGAGAAGCCCTGACGGACTCCTCCTTCTTTCAAGCCCTAAGTGGGAGTGAGACCTAGGAATTGAGGAATCAAGGAAGAAGGCTAGATAATCCACATGCATGGCAAGTTATTTCTCCCTCTCATGCAGTCTTCTCTTGGGAATTCATGGTATGTTGTTTTATGCATGTAAGAACCCATGGGATGGTGAATGGAAGCCACGAGTTCAAATTAACGAATAATAATGGACTGGGTTATGATTAATTTGGGGTTGTTGTTGAGCTGCATGTGTTATTACCATGTTTGTGAAATCTTATAAGGAGGAGGGGGTGGAGAAACACCATATGAATTCAGGAATTATGGTTAAATATGACTATAACGCTTATTATTATTCTTACATTATGTTTCCTGTCTTACATACTCATTACATTATCCGTACTGACGTCCTTTTATTTGTGGACGCTGCATGTCGAGCTGCAGGTCCTGATACACTGATAGACGGAGCTCCCCCACCGCAGTAGGCCATCCAGTTCAGCAGATATTGGCAAGATTCATCCTTCGGACTTGCTATAGCCTTGGTATGCATTTTGTATAGGCATTTTGGGCATGTCGGGGCCCTGTTCCGACGTAGGTTGCATGATGTATGTTCTTGTAGAGGCTCATAGACAAGTGTCAATGTATATATATAGACAAGTGTTGGGTTGATTCATGTACAGTGAATTGCCTCGTCGGCATATGTATCCTTTGCTGTATGACTCTTGCATGACGGCCATGTCAGCCATGGTATGATATATATATATATATGTTTCCGTCATGTTACGGTACTCCTGTTGATATATATATATGAAATGTATTGTTACCAAATGGTTGAGTTAATTATGATTATTGTCGTTACTCACACGAGCATTCATCGGCCTAATAGATAATAAAGAAAGTAAGATAGCAGATATGAAGGGGTACGCCGGCACTCTGTGAGCAGGGTCCGGTGCCATGTCGCGACCCTCCGGTTGGGTCATGACAGAATTGGTATCTGAGCAGGTCGTGTCCTAGGGATTGTTTACGAGCCGTGTCTAGTAGATTCCTGATCATTGGTGTGTAGCGCGCCACATTTTATAATCAGGAGGCTGCCTGACATTTAGGAATGTTACCTTCTTTCTGAATCTAGATCGTGCATAGAGCTGAGTCGTAAGTGTTCGTCCCTAGCATTCATCTTGTTTACCTACAGCGATTCCTTCGGCTAGGAAGCAAGCAAATAGTAGACGTCTCGATACAAATGCCGGAGAGGGGACCAGTCAGGTGCCCCAAGTTTGAGAAGGTCAATGTAAGCCTCATAGTGAGATGCCATCTCAGACTTCATCTACTCCTATTTCCCCAGAGGATATTAGAAGCCACCCAGCATCTCCAGTTCCTTTATCTGGTACTACAGACCAGGACTTGAGGACTGCAATACAGTTGTTGACTAGCCTGGTAGCTTCTCAGGCTCAGAGGCAGAATACCGGTGCCACTGAAAGACCGGTTAGTGCGAGGGTTCGTGACTTCATCAATTTGGATCCTCCAGTGTTTACCGGGTCTGATCCTAAGGAGGACCCGCAGAATTTTATTGATCAAATACACCGCACACTACGGGTCATGCATGCTAGTGATACAGAGGCAGTAGAACTGGCTTCTTACCAGTTACGGGACCTAGCAGTTTTCTGGTATGATAGTTGGGAGAGATCTAGGGGTCCAAATGCTCCTCCACCTGTGCGGAATGAATTTTCTGAGGCATTTCTTCGTCACTATTTACCGGTTGAGGTACAGAGCCAAAGCTGATAAATTCTTGAACCTTAAACAAGGTAATATGAGCGTGCGGGAGTACAACATGCAGTTTGATTCCTTGGCAAGGTATGCTCCCCACATGTTGGCTGAGATGGGTGATAGGGTCCATCTATTCATGAACGGATTGGGACCCCATTTGATAAATGAGTGTACAACAGCATCCTTAATAGAGGGCATGGATATTTCTCATATTCAGGCCTATGCCCAGACATTAGAGGATGGGTAAGCGCCAGTAAAGAGTAGACAAGGAGCAGGATAGGGGCCAACATAAGAGATTGAGGTTTATGGGGTATTCTGGTGACTTCAGAAGCAGTGGCAGGCCCCAGTTTTTGAGGAGTTCGACACCACCTGTAACTAATTCCCCTCCACAGTTTCAGAGGCCTCGATATGATCGATCTATCTATTCGGGTCCAGTTCAGAGTTCGCGGGCGTCAGGCTCGCAGCATCACAGGGATACCAGCCAGACGAGACCCCTAACACCACATTGTGATCAGTGTGGCAGGGCCCATTCCGGACTGTGCCGTAGAGGTTCTGATGCATGCTATTCTTGCGGACGGCCTGGCCATATGATGCGGGATTGTCCTAGTAGGAAAGATGATGGTATGGCTTAGCCGACTGTATCGGTGTCTGGTTCTTCCTTATCAATTCGACCTCCAACACGGGGTTTTCAGCAGCCAGCAGGTCGTGGTAGAGGTGAAGGTGTTGTACCAAGCTCAGTGGTATTCAAAATCGCTTATATGCTCTAGCAGGTCGACAGGATCTTGAGTCATCTCCGGATGTCGTTACAGGTACATTATCGGTGCTTTCTCATGATGCATATGCATTGATTGATCCCGGATCCACATTATCTTATGTTACACCCCTTGTGGCTGATAAGTTTGATGTCGAACCTGAATTAATAAGTAAACCATTTGCGGTATCTACTCCAATAGGAGATTCCGTGGTTGTCAAGAGAGTATATAGAGGTTGCACCATGATGATTTGTAGTCGTCAAACCTCGGCAGATTTGTTTGAATTAGAAATGGTTGATTTTGATGTAATAATGGGGATGGATTGGTTGGCATCATGCTATGCAAGTGTTGATTGTCATACGAAGATGGTTAGATTTCAATTTCCTGGTGAACCCATCCTTGAATGGAAGGAAACATTGCTACACCGAAACGTAGGTTTATTTTCTGCCTTAAGGCAAGAAAGATAATCTCCAAGGGATATATCTATCATCTCGTTCGTGTTATGGACGCGGAGGCAAACTCGCCTATCTTACAATCAATTCCTGTAGTCAATGAATTTCCAAATGTCTTTCCATATGAACTCCCAAGTCTTCCTCCTGAAAGGGAGATTAAGTTTGGCATTGATGTGTTGCCTGATACTCACCCAATTTCTATCCATCCATATAGAATGGCCCCAGAAGAACTGCGAGAGTTGAAAGTACAGTTGAAGGACTTGCTGGATAAAGGCTTCATTAGGCCTAGCACTTCACCTTGGGGTGCGCCAGTCTTGTTCGTACGAAAGAAAGACGGGTCGTTAAGGATGTGTATTGATTATCGACAGCTGAATAAGGTTACCATAAAAAATAAATATCCACATCAAAGGATTGATGAACTGTTTGACCAACTCCAGGGAGCCAAGTACATTTCCAAGGTTGACCTACATTCAAGGTATTTTCAGTTGAGATTCAAGGAGAAAGATATTTCGAAAACAGCCTTCCGGACCAGATATGGGCATTTTGAGTTCCTAGTAATGTCGTTCGGGCTAACAAATGCCCCGGCTGCTTTTATGGATCTCATGAACACAGTATTCAGGCCTTATCTTGACGTGTTCATGGTCGTATTCATTGATGATATCTAGCGTATTCCCGTTCAGAGGCAGAACATATGGGTCACTTGCGGATAGTATTGCAGACCCTTCGGAATCACAAGTTGTATGCAAAGCTCTCCAAATGTGAATTTTGGCTGAACTCAGTAGCATTCTTGGGCCATGTGATATCTGACGAGGGTATCAGTGTCGACACTCAAAAGATCGATGCAATTAAGAATTGGCCGAGACCTACAACGCCATCAAAAGTCCGTAGCTTCTTGGGGTTAGCAGGATACTACAGGCGGTTTGTAGAAGGGTTTTCTTCTATATCGGCACCGTTAACTAAGCTGACCCAGAAAGCTATCAAATTCCAATGGTCTGATGTTTGTAAGCAGAGTTTTCAAGAACTAAAGAATCGATTAACATCCGCTCCAGTTCTCACTCTTCCCGAAGGAACTGAAGGTTATGTGGCATATTGTGATGCCTCCGGCATAGGTTTTGGATGTGTATTGATGCAGCATGGAAAGGTGATTGCTTATGCTTCGAGACAATTGAAGAAGCATGAAAAGAATTATCTAACCCATGATCTGGAATTGGCTGCAGTAATATATGCTTTGAAGACATGGCGACACTATCTATATGGTGTCCATGTTGATATCTACACGGACCATAAAAGTTTGCAATATATCTTCAGTCATAAAGAGTTAAATTTGAGACAACGACGTTGGCTCGAATTGCTGAAAGGCTACGATGTTGAAATATTGTATCATCCGGGCAAAGCCAATGTTGTGGCAGACGCCCTCAGTCGTAAGTCAATGGGAAGTTTAGTGCACGTTGAAGCAGGTAAACGGAGTTTAACTGAAGAGCTTCATCAGCTAGCTAACATGAGAATTAGATTGTTAGACTCCGAGGACAGAGGTGTTGTTGTGCATAATACATCAGAATCATCTCTCGTAGCCGAGGTAAAAGCACGGCAATACGAAGATCCCACCTTGGTACGATTGAGAGAGGGCATTCATCAAGGTAAAATTTCAGCTTTTGAGATTGCAGGGGATGGAACAATTGAGATGCCAAGGCCGATTATGTGTGCCTAATGTAGCAGGGTTGCGAGAGGAGATTATGCAGGAAATTCATCAAACCCGATATTCCATCCATCCTGGTTCGACAAAGATGTATCATGATGTCAAAGAGCAGTATTGGTGGGATAGCATGAAGAAGTCGATTGCAGAATTTGTATCCCAGTGTCCCAATTGTCAATAGATAAAGATAGAATATCAGAAACTCGGTGGATTGCTTCAGGATATAGAGATTCCGGCCTGGAAATGGGAGGTGATTAATATGGACTCCATTATCGGATTACCTCGCTCTTATCATAAATTTTACTCCATCTGGGTGATAGTGGATCGGCTTACCAAATGTGCTCATTTTCTGCCAGTTAAGACAACCTACACAGCTGAAGATTATGCAAAGTTATACATCAAGGAAATTGTTAGACTTCATGGGGTACCAATGTCTATTATATTAGACAGAGGATCCCAATTCACAACTAACTTTTGGAGATATTTTTAGAAAAGTTTGGGCACACAGGTGAATCTCAGCACAGCTTTTCATCCGCAAACTGACGGACAGGCTGAACGTACTATCCAGACACTTGAAGATATGCTACGAGCATGTGTCTTGGATTTCAAGGGGAGTTGGGATGACCATCTTCCACTCATAGAATTTGCCTACAATAATAGCTACCACTCCAGTATTAAGATGGCTTATACGAGGCACTATACGGGAGAAGATGTAGATAACCAGTTGGATGGTTCGAAGTCGGTGAAACTGAGTTGTATGGGCCAGATTTGATCCACCAAGACATTGGGAGAGTAAGGTTGATACAGGAACGATTGAAGATAGCACAAAGCAGGCGAAAGTCCTATTCTGATGTCCGACGTCGTGATTTGTAGTTTGAGATTGGTGATTGGGTATTCCTGAGAGTCTCACCAATGAAGGGTGTCATGCGCTTTGGAAAGAAGGGTAAACTGAGCCCAAGATACATCGGTCCGTACAAAGTCCTTCGACGGATTGGACATGTTGCTTATGAGTTAGAATTGCCGTTCGAATTGGAATTTGTCCATCTGGTATTCCATGTGTCTCTGGTAAGGAAATTTATCGGAGATCCTTCTCGGGTCGTCCCCATCCAAGACATACAGATTACATAGGATCTAACATACGAAGAGGTGCCAGTGGCTATATTAGACCGACAAATCCGCAAGCTGAGGATAAAAGATGTAGCTTTTGTCAATGTATTATGGAGGAACAGGAATATGGGGGAAATGACATGGGAAGCAGAGGAAGAGATGAAGTCTAGATATCCATACCTATTCCAGAATGTAGATAATGATGATGCCAAGGGAACACGGGATACATTGAAAGAAGAAACATCCTTACGAGGTAAATAGGAACTTGAGATACTCTTCATTATTACAATAAAAACATGATGATAAGGTACATGTCCATAAGTTTATATACTCTTGTAGAACCGTATATCCTTATATTCGAGGACGAATGCTCCTGGGGGGGTGGGGGAGTGTTACAACCCGTAAATTCATGCGTTAGGATACGCCGTAAGATAGTTTACATATAAGAGTCTAAGAACCCGGAAAATAGTTCAAAAGTCAAGAAAAGGGCAAAAGGTGTCGCAAAGTTGGATATGCCACCGCAAAACTTAAATGCGGACCGCATATCCAACACTGAAATCGCAAACTGAGATAGATTTCTGGGCGAAAATCTGTGTCAGAAATGCGGCCAGTATGCGACCGCATAATGCAAATGCGGACCGCATAAATGACATCCCCCATCGCATAATGAAATAGAGTTCTGGGCTGAAATCAGCGTCAGGAATGCGACCAGAATGCGGTCGCATTGTTGAAAATGCAAACTGCAAATCTGACCCTCCTGCGTCGCATTGTGTGACAGATTTCTGGGCAGAAATGTGCGACCAAAATGCGAACCGCATGTCGTATTTGCGGCAGAAATGCGATCGCAAAGCTGAAAACATCAGACACGTGTGTCACTTATTGACAGACCTATAAAAGGGTTCCAACCCAGTTCTTTCTTCATTTTTCTGAACTTAAACATAGTAGAAGCCCCCCTACGACTCTTTCTCATCTCCCACACAACTTTGACCAATTTTTTCTCCTTTCAAGTTCTAAATTGAAGAAAGAATCTAGAAATTGAAGAACTGAAGAAAAGCCCCAACTGATTTCTCCTTCTTTCAAGCCCTAATTGGGAGTGAGACCTAGGAACTGAAGAATCAAGGAAGAAGGCTAAATAATCCACATGCAAGGTAAGTCACCACCCTCTTTTCATGCATTCTTCTCCTAAGAATCCTTGGAAGCTCATTTTATGCATAATGTGAGCCCTAGGTTGAAGTCAATCACTGAAAATGGACTAAGTTATAAATGTTTTGGGTTGCATGTCTTACTACCGTTGTTGTGAAGTCTTAAGAAGAGGAAAGGTGTGGAGAAGCACCGTACGAATTTAGGGGATTGTGATTAATGATAGGTATAACGCTTAGAAGGTAACGGTGAATTCTTCTTTATTTGTAGACTAAGGGATTGTAAAAATTGCGTAGCTTGAGGAACTAGTGCAGTATATAGAAGGTATGTAAGACTATACCGTTCTTTCTTTGCACGACTCCTATTGAATACAATGCAATGAACGAGCCTCAAAGAATACTCTACTCTTAGAAGCTAGGAATGCTTATATTGTTTCCCCTCTTATGGGAGGATTGATATGTTATTATTTCTTTGACCTTACGTCGCCATGATAGAATGAATCATATGAGTCCAGCATGCATTATCTATTTTACTACACCGCGCCGCGCTATAGTCGGCCGGGCAGGCACCTATTGTGCAAGTATATGTTTTACTCTATTTTAGTCGCGCTATAGACGACAGCTATTTTACTTTACTGCGCGGCGCTATAGTCGGCCGAGCAGGCACCTATTGTGCAACCACTGATCAGTTGGGTATGATGAGGAGGAGGCCCACAGAGGCATATGTATGAGATGATGATGAGGCCCACAGAGGCGTATATATGTATATGATGATTTTCAAAAGGATATATATATATATATATATATATA
>MCJB01051808.1:20563-34633 GCA_002018475.1 Nicotiana obtusifolia
TATATATATATATATATATATATATATATATATATATGCACATCAGGCATGACATGGTTAGTCGCCCTCAGAGGCATTCCGATGGTACAGGTTGTATGTTTCTTATCCTGATACTTATTATTATTCTTACATTATGTTTCTTGTCTTACATACTCAGTACATTATTCGTACCGACGTCCTTTTATTTGTGGATGCTGCATGTCGTGCTGCAGGTCCTGATAGACTGATAGACGGAGCTCCCCCACCGCAGTAGGCCATCCAGTTCAGCAGATATTGGCAAGATTCATCCTTCGGACTTGCTATAGCCTTGGTATGCATTTTGTACAGGCATTTTAGGCATGTCGGGGTCCTGTTCCGACGTAGGTTGCATGATGTATGTTCTTGTAGAGGCTCATAGACAAGTGTCAATGTATATATATAGACAAGTGTTGGGATGACTCATGTACAATGAATTGCCTCGTCGGCATGCGTATCTTTTGTTGTATGACCCTTGCATGACGGCCATGTCGGCCATGGTGTGATATATATATATATATATATATATATATATATATATATATATATATATATATATATATGTATGTATATATATATATATGTATGTATGTTTCCGTCATGGTACAGTACTCTTATTGATATATATATATGGAATGTATTGTTACCAAATGGTTGATTTAATTATGATTATTGTCGTTACTCACACGAGAATTCATCGGCCTAATAGATAATAAAGAAAGTAAGATAGCAGATATGAAGGGGTACGCCGGCACTCTGCGAGCAGGGTCCGGTGCCATGTCACGACCCTCCGGTTGAGTCGTGACATAGGTGCCATCACGACTAGTTGATTTTTGGGTCGTGACAAGTTGGTATCACAGCTCTAAGTTCATAGGTTCTACAAGTCATGAGCAAGTTTCTAGTAGAGTCTTGCGGTTCGGTATGATGACGGTCATACCTAACTTTGAGAGGCTACAGGGCATCTAGGAAACTTCCTATCTTTCTTTCCTTGTCGTGCGGCATTTTTTAATCCCTTGCACACATTTGTGTGTGCATGTGAGCGCTCGGTATCATCGGTGCATCGACAGCTTATGATTCCATGGATGAGGTGTGAGATGTGATTTCTATGTGCTGATGATGGGCCAGTCTGGTGGACTTGAGGCCGGGTTTTGACCGTAGCTTGATGATGTTTGGTGTAAAAGATATATATTTCTAAGTAAATCACCTCATATTTGGCTTTTGTTTTATGAAATTGGGATGTTAATTTCTACGATTCATGTTAATTTAAAGTATTTTTATGTGTAGGAATGAGTCGGGAGCACTTGGGGGCGAAATGAGCAAGAAATAAGCCAAAACAAGACAAAAGCGGACAAAGGATCAGTCAGCGCCACAGGCAGCGCCTGGCGCCACCTGTGGCGCTGGAGGCAGACAGTCAGAGAAAGGGGCACTGGACGCAGCACCCTAGGGGGCGCCTAGCGCCAGCCAGGGCGCCGACGTCAGAAGTTGTCCTATTTCGTCTAAAAGTCTACTATTTTCAACCCTACCCCTTCCAACACCTATATAAACACATCCAATCCCAAGAAAGACATGGAGAACGTGATTTGGGAGGCAAAAACACAAGGGAACATCGCACGGAAGCATCGATCATCAGTTCTTCATCCTTTTCTAGTATTTTTATAGTTTATTCAATACTCTATATTTTGATTGCTTTAATCATGAGTGGCTAATCACCCCTTGTTCTGGGGTTGTGATTAGCCATGAATAATGTTGTTCGACGTTAACGATTTCTTGATTATAATTCATGATTATATGGTTGTTTCTTCAATTCTATGTTTAATTGCTTAATTGTTTGGCCATCAATTAGGTTCCATCAACTATCTATGCTATGTTTGGGAAAACTATGTTTAGATTAGAGAAGAATTGAAGAGAGCATGTTCTTAACCTTTTTAGGATAGGAATATACTTAATCACCATGCTTAATTGAATATCGTGTTTTTATTGAGTTCTTGATAGATTAATTCCATAGGAATATAGGTGTTAATTTATTAAGAATAGGCGAATAGTACTTCGGAAGAAGGCTATGAGAACGTTTATCGATTAATTAGCAACCATACGTGAATTATATGAATGGGAAGTTAATTAGAACACAATAGGATTGGTGAAATAATCACAACCCTGGAATATTTGTTTCTATTGATTAAGCAACACTTAATTTGTTCTTTGATAATCTAGTTATAAGTTAGAGCTGTAGTTTAGATTAATCAATATTTTAAACTTGAATTTTTGCTTGCATGAATAACAATATTAGTCCGTTAGTAAGTAGCTGAATTAAGTCCCTGTGGGTACGATAACCTGGACTTACAATCCTATATTACTTGTCGACCGCGTATACTTGCATGTGCGTTAGGGAGCAACACTTGAGCACAGGGATTTCGATTGTGTGAGCACGTGCTTTTGGACTTATATTTTTGATAGTGTCCTTAGGAGTGGGATTTGTGGCCCGATGAGTGGCTGAATGGATATATGATGAGTATGATGTGACTACGGAATGTGATTAGATGGATTGAATGTGACGAGAAGAGTTTGCTTCAGACGTAAAAAAGACTATTGGCTGCTTGAATTTGTTTTGGATGTGACGTATAGTCTCGAGTATGGGTGTATTGAAGGATCTTTAACGTTGCCTAGTTGTGGAATGAATTAGATTCTCCTGTCTTATTGATGAGTTCAAACTTAGAAAGATTAAGTTATTACGTAACAGATGTGGTTGTGAAAGGGTATAGAGAGATGGCAGTTTGAGGCTAAGCAGGTGGGTTATAAATTGCAAGTAATCTACGGATGTGTGATCTTTATGATGTTGTATGGAGGCTTTCTTTTCTACCAGTGGGATATACGTGCTGCAATTTGAGTTTGGATCGATTGTTATAGTTGACATGGCCATCACGAGGATGAATGCAAGAATTGCAGGTGATTTGAGGTATTAATGGATTGGGTTGCATGAGCTTATGAAGGATTTAGTTTAATCTCACGGTGGTATTACGGCAACAATAGAGTACGGGAATTGTGAGTTTTCGAGTGTTTTGATCTATGGCTTTGAGACAAGTGGGGGAATCTGCTATCGACGATTTGATTGCATAGTTATGTGTTGTATTGGTTTTGATCTGAGGCATACTTGTGGATCGGTTATGACTTGCAGAGACTAGTTTTGAGGATGACTTAAGCAAGAAAATTTCTGGATGTATGGTGTACTATACATGATGGATATATAGTAATCTTAGAATGATTCAGGTTTGTTGTTCGTGGTAGATGTGATGTACTAAGGAAAAGAGGTTCACTCAGTTACTTAGAGGTGTAGATTACTCCTTGGGGTGTTATTGAGCTAATGGGCCACAGGTCGTTCGGCCCGTTTGGGTGGTGCAATTGAGATGTGAGCAAAGTAGATGACTCTCGAAAAGGTTCTAATGGATTCAGGAGTTATATGTAGCATTTGAGAATTTTCCGTATACGTACATGGCTAAGATCTGAGATTTGCGTTGGATGGTGCCGGGGCTTGCAGTATTTCAGTATCATTATGGATTCTACATTTCAGTATCAGGAAAGTGAGGGAAATGGTTTTAGCTTCACAGAAGGTCCCTTCAAAGTGGGTGTCTCGGTTGTGGTACTTTTGGGGTGCTTAAGAGGGAATGCAGCAGCTTATGGGCCTTAGGGAGGTGCAATTTGTGCTAGGATCTCTTGTGGTGAGCTTGGGGTAAGGATCGCGGTGTTATGAAAAGGAGGAGTGCCAAAGTGAGGGTAATTCGAAAGGAGCTCGGAGAAATAGGACTGACTGGTAGTAGGTTGGATCAGTACGCTAATGAATATGATCGGTTCTTTGGGTACTTATGATGTGGTGAGTCTCTACAGGTGTTTTGTGGCAAAAATCTTGGGTTTGGCGACCTGTGTGGCTTGGTGGAGTTAAAGAAATTCAATTCTGATGGCTTGGTTATGTGCCAATGGATTTCAAGGTGTTCTCGATGATTTCTACCACAATTTTGAGACGGATATTTCATACCGGCCGGAGGATCATGCTGAGTATTACGATTTTTTACTGGATGGGATCATGTGAAAGGTTCCTAGCTAATTGAGTATGCAGTTTGCTTCTGACTCAAAGTTGATTATGAAATTCTTGTATTTTTTATATTATGGCGTGATAGATACGGTATCTTACGTGGGATTGACATTTGCATGAGCGAGGTCACGGTTCAGTTCAGAAAGAAAGGTCATGAATTCTTAGACATCACAGACGATTTTAGATGCTGGCTGGTATTACCTGAGTAGAGTGTACATTCAGAAGGCACACTGTGTTTTGACTTATAGATGCTTTATTGGTATTGCGCTACTCGCCTGGCTGATTGACTGCTGATATTCAGACTTTGCCATATGGCACGAAAGAATAAGAGAAGAATTCCTCACGGGATGACCGTGTATGAGAGATGTGTTAGACCTTCGAGCGGTGCAGTCGAGATTAGATATGGATATTTGTGTGTTCTAGGGGTTTGGAGACTAGAAGTTCTTAGAAGCAGACTGTTTTGTGGTCGTGGACTGTGAAAATATTGCCAAAGCTAGGCAGATGATGGTATGCGTTATGTTTAGGTCATTGTCAGAGGATTAATTATTTATTTGTGGATGACCAGAGTCGATTTGGGGCCCATTAGTAGACCTAATGAGGATGTGTATTCTACACCGGGTTAGATTTGTTGAGTCGGCACCGTTATTGCTGAAAGGTGTGTCATTCGATTAGAGTTGAGCTTGTTCGTGTTATGATATGTTTTGTGTGTACTATTCTATGCTATGAGGGGTTGTGATTTGTTGGTTATATGCATACATGTGTGGTTCTTCTTGGGCTCGGTAGCGGAATTTGAGCGAAATGTTTATTGGGGTGTTGAATGGTTGATTGTGCCTTGTTATGGTCTTTTTGGGTTGTTGTATATGGTGTTATTTTCTTCTCCATGGTTATAATCATGCACTTGTGTACTTGGTGTCGAATTGCTTATGGTTGTTTATTTTGAACATTAGGGCTCGAGGGATTTATATGGATCGGTATTTGGATGGGTCACGTATTGCAGCTGAGTTATGATGAGATGTGATCCTTTGTGATAGATTCGTGTAATTTGGTTCTACTGTGTGTGATGGGTTCTTAGCATTGTGCTGTGGTGGTACTTGTTGAGCTTGAGGGATGGTACTCCCATTTGAGTCATTTTCCTTGATTGAGTACATTTCAATTGTTGCCTATTGGTGCACAGATTGCATGATTTGTGGCTTTAAGTTGTATTGGTGCGGCATGTCAATAGAATGATTGTGTCTGAGGAGATGAGGTCATTGGACCTAGAATGGATACTATCGGATTTGATTAGAGGATGTAAGGAAGAATAATATTGGAATTCAGCTTAGGATTTGACTTTGGTTCTTGACGGACGAGAGAGAGCACCATGACTTGTTGATCTGATGAGTGATTATAAGTTTTTGTATGTTTCTTTCATCATCGACAGTGTACAAAGGTTTTGAGTGAGGTTTTTCTTGGTATGAGGTTATTACTGGTATTAGGCTTGTTTTGAGCAACTACTGTGATCGAGAATTATTATTACGAGTATTCGAGTTGTGTGGTATATATCATGTGATTAAGTCTTGGGTTATGGTTATGGCTTGATTCGGCTTGTTCAGACTTATACAGCATGTAGATGCGAGATTGGGGTCTTGTGAGGAAATTCGGGTGTTGGAAATTGAGTTGTAAGGCTTATGAGATAAGGTTGAATAAAGGATCTTCAGTAATGTTATGTTGCCAGGCTTATATGGGTTAGGGTGGCGTGGGATCACCCCCGGGTATGTGCATCGTAAGGTTACACAGTGATTTGACGGCTTATGAACAACTCTTGGCACATTCAAGGACGAAAATATGTTTAAGTAGGGTAGAACGTAACGACCCGATCGGTCGTTTTGAGCATTGGCATTTCGCTCGGTAGTTTGAGGGCATAAGTAGCTCCATGTGATGTATTATTACTTGTGTCAATCGTCGGTTTTGGTTTTCTGGTTAATCGAAATCGATTTGGAAGAATGGATTTCATGATTGAAGCTTTAAGTTGGAAGAGTTGACCAAGTTAGACTTTTGTCAATTTGAACCTGGAACGGAGTTTTGATTGTTCTGTTAGATCCGGATGGTTATTTTGGACTTAAGAGTACGGTCAGATTTGTATTTGAATATTTCTGGAAGGATTCAGCGCTTGAATGTTGGAAATTTGAAGGTTTGTAAAGTTCATAAGTTTGACCGGGAGTTAACTTTGATGATATCGGGTTCGTATCGTGAATCCGAGAATTGGAATAGCTTCGTTATGTCATTTGGGACTTGTGTGCAAAATTTGA
This sequence comes from Nicotiana obtusifolia, assembly GCA_002018475.1. NCBI lineage: Eukaryota > Viridiplantae > Streptophyta > Magnoliopsida > Solanales > Solanaceae > Nicotiana > Nicotiana obtusifolia. The sequence continues at coordinate 26,951 of MCJB01051808.1, forward strand.
GTTTATTCCGGGTTGATTTGATATGTTTCGGCGCGAGTTTTGGAAGTTGGAAGTTCAAAGTTCATTTAAGTTGGAATTGAGGTGTGATTCGTTGTTTTGATGTCGTTATGTGTTATTTGAGGCCTCGAGTAGGTCCGTATTACATCATGGGACTTGTTGATATATTTGTACGGGACCCCGAGTGGCTCGGGTGAGTTATGGACGTGATTTGGGTCATTTTTCCTCTTGTTGCATTGTTGAAGATTTGTTGGTACTGGTGTAGCCGCATCTGCGGAGTCTTGGTTGCAGAAGCGACTTTGCAGATGCGGGCTGTCCATCGCAGAAGCGAGATGAAGTTGGGTGAGAACGATATCAGAAGCGAAGATTTAGGCACATGTGCTGATGCACAGGAGCGAGGTCTTGCGGAGGAGCGGATGATGGCTCGCACTTGCGATGTCGCAGAAGCGGATATTTTGTCCGCAGGTGCGATGGTCGAGTTTTCAGCTGGTTCCGCAGAAGCGGATGTACTGTCGCAGAAGCGGCTAATTTGTTCGCAAAAGCGAAGAAGCCTGAACAAAAGCTATATATCGAGGGCTTGGCTATTTTATTCACATTTTGAGTTGGGGAGCTCGGATTTGAGCGATTTTGGAGGAAAATTTTATCACAAGGATTGGGGTAAGTTTTCTATACTCGGTTTTCATTATATTTCGTGAATCTATCTTTGTTTTTGGTATTTGGATTATGAATTTTTATGACAAAATTGGGGGTTTTTGTCTAAAGTTTCACAGAGTGAACATTTGATTTTTCAACGTCGATTCGGAGTCTGATATGAGTGAAACTAGTATGGTTAGACTCGTAATTGAATGGGTTATTGGATTTTGTGAGTTTTATTGGATTGTGAGGTGCGGGTCCGGGTTTAACCTTTTGGTTGACTTTGGGCTTTTCATTAAAGATTTGACCTTTATCGATTGGAATTGTTTCCTTAGGCATTATATGATGTATTTGAGATGCTTTTGGCTAGTTCTGAGCTATTCGAAGGTTGGTATGCACAAGATGGAATTTTTGGAGTATCGTTTGGCTTGCTGGGGGTTGGATTTGGCTTGTTCGTGGTAAGTAACACTTCTAAACTTGATGCTGAGGGTATGAACCCCTGAATATGTGTGTTATGTGTTTGGTGTTAGGATGACGCACATGCTAGGTGACGGGCGTGTGGGTGTGTGATGACGTCCCAAATCCACTACTAAAAAATAAATGGACATGGTCAAATGCAATATAATTTACCCAACTATGAGTCGGGGTCGAATCCCACAGAGAACAATATGTTGGCGATTGGGCGTGTAAGAGAATTTTCACGTATTATGCTAAGCCAACCACTTACAAAGGTTTTGAGAAAATATTTATAACTAATTGCGAAAATGTAAACTAACCTAGAAAGCAAGTAAAATGAGTAATGGCTACAAACATGGATGCATTGGGAATTACACTCCATTAACGATCCTATTAATTTCACGATTTTACAAATATGAGCGAGTTTATGTTAATTAGCCTCGGGTAATAATTCTATATTAGCTTTTTCGAAAACTAAAAAGACTTTCTAATTGAATTATCCTTAAAACAATTAAGAGATTAAGCACACCCGAATATAGCTACAAGTAGTTCAATCCTATACCTTAGGTAGAATCTATAAAGTGAGGGTTAACGCCTCAAGTTCTTGTTAATTAATCTTTCCCAACACCAAATTATTCTTCCCAAAATTAATTCGAAGTGAATGAGCGAGGATTAGCTAATCCTTATGGAAACATTAAAGAACAAGAATAACTAAAGAAACAATAACTCACTTCATAATAAATAAAATTCGTTCAATATATAAGCTCAACAAGATATTTAATCTACACTTTAAATGTGAATATTCCCATAAATAGATTCAAGTTTTGGAAAAAATACTGCATACTTAGATTCAATACAAAGTAAGGAAATGAAAAAAGTAACATAAATGGGTAAGAAATTCTCAACCAAAATCTTCAAATCTTCAAGACCCAAGTGTGTGTGCAAGAACCCTAGCTCCAAAACTTGTGTTCTCTAGTTAAGAGACTAAAAATAAGCCAAATGATTTCAACTAGGTCGTGTATTTGTGGGTTTGGAATGGGAAAAATGTGAATTGTCAAGACTGCCCAGATCTGAAACCTATTGGCCGCACCAGCGGAAGATTCATCGCAGGTGCAGTTTCGCATATGCGGATACCATCTCGCAGAAGCGACATTTGGTGGAAAATATTTTCTCGCAGAAGCGGGCTTCACGCGCAGAAGCGGAATCGCAGATGCAGACATATGGCGCAGAAGCGCCATTCCAAAAGTGGTTCTCCAGTCGCAATTGTGATTTCTGCCTTGCACTGTCTCATTCTGCAGATGCGGATAATTTCTCACAGATGCGGATGGTTCTGCGCAGATGCGATTCCACTAGAGATTTTTGCACTTCTTTCTCTCTATTTTGCACGATTCCACTTCATTTAATTTCAATTCTCTTCAAGACTTCATTTACCTAAAAATCTAGCAATGCACAACATAAATAACCTCATTTTTTAATTAAAGGACACAAAAACTAAAGAAAAGAGACTAGAATAAATGGTAAAATCACCATTCATCAACACCCTCAACTTAAAGCTTTTGCTTGTCCTCAAGCAAATCAAAACCCAAATACTCAATGAGGCTCTAACATTTAATGCTCAATTAGCACCGCTATCATCTTGTTTTTGTTGGTGCTAATAATTAGGCTCAAGCATGTGAACTTCAACCAAACAACTCTCTCATTTAAAACAATCTCAAGAATGCAATAGAGTTTCAAAATAATCAAGTGACAACAACCAAGCCTCAAGAAGTGACTCAAAAGCACTAGTCTACTACATATGCTCAATTTACTCAATTCGGAATATATCAATGTCACTGATCCATCATAATTCATGTGCTCTCACAAGAAAGAAAGTCCCAAAATCAACATATTTACGATAACAACACAAGGACAAATGCACAAAGACACTCACTCTCAACAAGGAATTTCAAGTGTTACAAAATATCATACCATAAGCTTACCCTTATTTTAATTCGCTGCCAATTCAAGTACATTCGGTTGGAGATCCCATAAGAACTTTTTAAGCTTGTAATGTAGGCTTAGGGAAGGGCAGGATAAACATTTGGGATACAAGTGCCTACACCCTCATTGAACATTACTCACATTTGTCTTTCTTTTTGCACTTTGCTTCTTCTTAAACCACATAATCCTTTTTGACATCTAATTACCAATGTAGAACCACCTTAAAGTACCTCTCTAATTTTCTCAAGACTCCATTAATTATATATATATATATTTTTTTTTTATTATTTTTTATTTTTTTTTTCTTTTGATTTTCTAGTTGAGCTGAGTATCTTCATCTAATACAACTTTGAGGTATTTGCTTTTACCCACAATGTACATCTCCACCATTTCCCAATTGACGTCTAGTTATCAACATAGAATCACCTTAAAGTACCTCTTTAATTTTTTCAAGACTCCATTATATATATATATATATATATATATATATATATATATATATATATATATGTTCTTTTGATTTTCCAGTTGAGCTGAGTATCTTCATCTAACACAACTTTGAGGTATTTGCTTTTACCCACAATGTACATCTCCACCATTTCCCAATTAACACCAACACTTCCAACTTATGCTTTTAGCCTCATTCTTAACATTCAAGGAGGGATGGGTTCAAAAGAGGAAATTATTTTACAAAAAGGGTAAAGGTTTGTAATGAGGTAGCCAAATAAAAGGTTAAAGGCTCAAATGGGGTTAACTAGTGATAGTATTTATGCAATGTATGCTCGAAAGGCTAAAGAGGTTTTTTCAAAGATCACAAAGAATGCCTAAGGTCATCCCTCCAACCAAACATAATTAACATTAGCATTGAAAGACCAACCAGGCAAGTTCCAAATGATAAAAATAAACACAACAATTATTTTAACACAAACTAACACACATGGCACATGAATTGATCAAGACGGATCAATTTCACTTCTTAACAAGAACAACTAGAGCAATATCATGCCAACTAGTGGGCAAAGAATCGCAAAAATGTGCCAAAAAATTATCAAAAGAATTATTCTTCCCAATGCAACTTACTCTTTTAATTTAAAACAAAAATTTGGAGGGGTATTCTTCATTCACACATCACATACAAGAGACTAATTTTATTAGTACAAAACAATCCAAAAGTCTCCACATAACAAATCAAGACTAATTCCCTTAAGAAAGTTTTCACGCCATCCATCATAGGGAAAAATCACCCGGTTCAACACAAAAATATTAAGAACGGTAGCATAAAGAAAATCCAAGGAAATTTATTGAAAAATATATTACTACTAAAGAGATAAAAATAATACAAACTAAAAACTACTAAAGAAAATAGAATAAATACTAAAGGGATAAAAATGAAATAACTAAAAACTACTAAAGAAAATAGAATAAAAACTAAAGGAATACAAAAAAAAAAAAAAAAAAAAAAAATTAAAACCTTCTAAAGAAAATAAATAAGTAAAAAGAAATATAAATAGAATAATAAAAGTAGCTAATACTAAAGGAACAAAAATAGCATAAACTAAAAACTACTAAAGTAAATAAATAAGTAAAAAAGAAAAAATAAAATAGAAAATAAAATAGAATAACAAAAGCGACTAATCCGCAATTATATCATCAATCACAAACTGCACCCTGTAAAGGCACATGATAAACAATAGTAGAACAAGCTCTGCAATGGTACACCATATCCATATAAAAGCCCGGCAAGGGCACACAATATCCATACAAAAGAATAAGCCCGGCAAGGGCATAAGTTAAGCATCAATGTACAAATAATGTATATTCCCTAAAGCAACCCCCAACTAAAAATACTGCAGTGTCCTCACTGCCCAATATCAAGATAAAATAAGAGTAGTTTGAGGGTCTCCCTGATATCTGCATCAGACAAGCAGACTGTGGAAAAAACCTAATCACTGCCGTGTGGAGCTCTCGGCCTCATCATCATCGGTAGCATCAGTATCAGCATCACCAGCACTCGACATGAAGGAAATACTCTTCACTATCATCTTTGTCCTCGATCGGTATCTTCCTGTTCGACTGCCCCCATTTGAACATGGCCTTGATGCCTCTCCACATCTTTTTCATGAACTTGTTCTTCTTCTTATTTTTCTCTTTCTCCTTGTGGAAATCTACCTGAAGATCTACATGTGCCTTGGCCATGCTGCCATAGACTGCCTCGAGCCTACTAACAGAAGCTGCCAACTTCTCCTCCGACTCTGATTGCTTCTTCTGGTTCTCTAGGTAGGTCTTTATTTCTTCCCTGGTAAAACACTCGGGCATAGGCTAGGAGTGCGAGGGCCCACTAGGGAGCTTTGACACTAAGTCACGGATGGAGACAAGCTGTGAGTTCAACATCCCAAATGGTCCCTCAAGTAGGGCTGCCTGTGAGGAGGACTCTGGTCCGGCAACAGTGGTGATGTTCCTCTTCTTGCTCTTTACTGCACTAACTTCGCCCGTTACTCTCAACGGATGAAAGGGTTTGTCATCCGGTAACCAACGATCGGTGCTACACACCTCAACATCTGCCCGCCGGCACAATCTATAATCAGCGAAGGGAACATCAAGCCCGAGCTGTCATCTAGCAAATACTATTTCAGCTCCTGAAGGATATAATGGTCGACATTCACATGAATGCCGTCAAGTATGCATGCAATCATCAGGGCCCTGCCATATGAAACATCTGAAACATTTCCATACGGTGATACTCTATTGCAGATGATGTAGAGCCACACCTTGGCCTCAACTGTGAAGTCGACGGATTTCAATCCCTTTCTCTTGTTTTCCCACTTTGACCTCATGCATGTAGGATAAAGTTTAGAAACCAGCCAATATCCATTTGAGTAATGATCTTTTTCTCGTATCGGCTTAAGTGGATGGTCAGGAAGCCTAGAATATCATTGATCTGTTCAGTTCCAAACCTCACTATTTTGCCTCTTATGGTGAGTTGTGGGTCGTCGAAGTTTGTACGCTTAAGGTTTGCATAAAACTCACGAACCCACTCCTCATTGGCCTTACACGGAGTAGGCATGAAACAAGACTAGCCGGTAATCTATAGACGGCCATAAAAATCTAAAAGTAACTCGGCCAATTTATCCTTGGAGATTTCCTTTTCAAGTACGACCTTATTTGTAAGAAGGTGGTCATAATATCAGCGATGATAATCAGCAGACATGAATCGTTCAATGTCGAATTGTTCCTCCTCAGCTTCTTCCTCAATTTCATGATGAAGCGCCACATTTCATTTGTATTTTGTTCAAGCTTTGAAGCTTAAAGTACCTAAAAAATCAATACCAAGGTAGTCGATAATTATAGTCATGTTAAGAATTCAAAACAATGCAATTAGGCCAAAGAATCAAGCCAAACGGGCCCAGCAATCCAAAGTTGCATAACTACTATTTTTGCACAAACTGCCAAATTACCGCACCTGCGGAAAGACCCTCGTAGGTGCGGTTCCGCTTCTACGAAAATTCTATCATTTCTACAAACTTTCACGGCTGACCAGAAAATCGCACCTGCAAAAAAGGCATCGCAGGTGTGAAGCCACATCTGCGGCACTTTTCCGCTTCTGCGGTGTTCATCAGGGGTTTCAAAAAACCCATAAGCCGAATCTTTTAAATTCCAACATGAATTTGGCACAAAATTTATACTCAAGGCTTCTAAATTAGTGCACTAGATAATTCTAAAACTTGTTTTAACCTTTATATTAAGGCACTTCGCAATCAAATTCTCTTGGACAATTTATCTATAACATAACACGCACTGAGTGGTTTTTGATTCTTTGAAGCAATTTGGTACTCAGACTTCCTTAATTCGTTTCAACAATAACAGCACACACAACTACACTCAACCAATTTCCTCACCCATAATATTAACCGTAATAAGAAGGAAATGGGGAATTAGGAGATACGACAATGGAAAATCAAAGCTGAAGAAAAAGAAGAAAAAAAAAAGTAGAAACGCAATGTAGAATAAAGAGCTGAAGATGATACCTGTGTTGCCTATATGTGAGAGCAAAGGAGCGCACTAGCAGTATTTGTCTGAGAAATGAGAGGGAGTTTTGAGTTTGCGGGAAAACATTTGGAGTGTTACCTGTAAGAGAGACACAATAGGGCTTTTTCTTTAAACTCACCTGACGCGTCGCACCTACGAGGTTTAACCTGCTTCTGCGGAATTGCTTCTGCGGTTAATGAACTGCTTCTGTGAAGAGTTTGCATCTGCAGCTCCAAATACACTTCTGCGTGGCCGCATCTACGAGTATTGTTCCACAGATCTGGTCACATCAGATGACTGATGCACAGATTGGGCAGCCGCTGTGTTGTGTACTCCAACACTTCAAACTCCTCAATTCAACTCGAAAAAAATACTAAAACTCGGCAGATTAGTCAAAAATAATATACTAAGCCATTCTAAAAAGAAAATTTCAAAAACGACTTAAAAATTTGAAAATAATGGGTTGTCTCCCACCAAACACCGCATTTCCCGTCGTGGCACGACGCGAATCAACTTTACCACTTTTCTCGCCACTTGGACGATATCAATTGGGCACCTAACTTGAAATCAAGCTTGTGACCACGAGCGATC
>MCJB01051808.1:41948-54448 GCA_002018475.1 Nicotiana obtusifolia
CCCGGCACTGCTTTGCGTTGACAACCGCATCCTCGCATTTGCGTAGAAGGAATCTGCCACTGTCCCAGTTTCCCCTTCACGATCACGAAGCACATTGCACTAGACATCAGCATATAGCTAAACCAGCAATTTTCCTAAGTCAAAATGGGGTCCGTAACCTATTTGAAACTCACCCCAGCCCCTCGGGCTCCCAACCAAACATGCATATAAGTGTAATAACTTCATACGAACTTGCTCGCATGATCAAAATACCAAAATAACACCTAGAACTACGAATCGGGCATCAAAATACATGAAATTTTCAAAGAAACTCAATAACTTCCAAATTCACAACCGAGCATCCATATCCTATCAAATCAACTTTAATTTGCACCAAATTTTGCATACAAGTTTTAAATAGTAAAATAAACCTATACCAAGTTCCGAAACTGAAATTCGAACCCGGTAGCAATAAAATCAACCTACGGTCAAACCTGAAAAATATTTAAACCTTCAAGTTACTAATTTTCAACAAAAATCACGTCAAATTAAGTTAGGGACTTCCGAATTCAATTCTGGACATACGACCAAGTCAAAATTATGATACGGACCCATCAGGATCGACAAAATACCGATCCGGGGTCGTTTACATAAAATATTGACTGTAGTCAACTCAAGTTATTTTAAAGCTAACATCATGTTTTCTTTAAATTTTCGCATAAAATATTTTCGGAAGAGGGCACGGACAGCGCACACAAATTGAAAAACATTCAACGGAGCTAATCGAGGTCTCGGAACATGAAAATAAGGGCTAGAACTCAATACGACCTATCGGATTGTCACACACAAATTACTATATCTAATAAAAATTAATTAGATTTTAAATAAATATTGAGTAGTAACTTATAAACTAATTCGAAATAGCAAAAGAATTTGAAAAGAAAAAAAAAGTGAAAGAAGGAATCTACAATCAGAAGTATCAAAATAGAGCTAGAGATAAAGGATGATGTGTTTTTCCTTTATATCTTGCAAATTGATATTCTTTCCTTTTCTCTGTAGAAGACGAAGAAAAGAAATAAAAAATAGGCTAAGAATAAAAAATTAACTTTTGAGTTTTCTAATATTATAAAATAGAATACAAGTTTATTTTTATATTTCTTGTATTAAATTAAGAATTCTTTTAGAAATTTTACTTCTAGTTTGCAGAGGTTTTCTAGGCTTACACCCTAAAGAAATAGCTTGCCAACACTGAAGCGTACGCCAGAACAACGGGACTTGTGCCTCGCGATACTTCACTCTGATCCTCCAGATCGCTCTGGTGCGTCTTTACTATGCCTCGCCTCGGAGCTTGTTCCGGAACTCATCCCATAAATACCTTTTAAAGCTCTAAATCTAATATAATATTTGGGGTTAAATTTTGTGGTAGTACTATTTGGTAGTGGGTATTAGTAAGGATCAGAATAAACCTTATATAAAATTATTAAATTATTAGTCCCATATAAAAAGTGAAATTATTTATTTGGATTGTTTCACCATGATTATAATCTTGAGAGAACCTGATTTTGGAATAAATCACCGTCAAATTTATGGAGGATTCAGCAAATCCCAACTGAATCTTAACCCTTTGAAGGTAAAATATTCCTCCACTGGTTCGGTGATATGTTTGCACCTGCGTATAACTTAGAAATTTCCTTATCAATAATCACAAGAAATATAGTAGATTCAATTATTTTAATACTACTCTTTAGGAAGTAATTTTAAAAATTTATGTAAATCTTTTTAATATCAAAGCAAATGTTTGAATTCACACATAAAAAAGAATAGTGAATGGTTAATAAATCCTGCCATTCTTTTTGGACCTAAGCATAAAGGGTTATAAAGCATCTCAACTTTCTTCATTTCGTTGGTCATTCTGCAATTTTTAGCCGAACATCTGAGATGGACAGGAGTTATCCGATGTTTCTTTTTCGCAATGTCAATGGACTTTTCTCCCAAGTTTAGAGGTCAGTTTGCTTCTACGCACTCGACCATAGGATGTCTAACACGTCATCTTCAAACCGTAAATAACCGACCTTTTGAAGGCAATGTCACTATAGTGGAGAAAGTGCAGGTGGGCTCTCATAGTCTCGAAGGCTCCAAACCGTAAATCACCGACCTTTTATTATGATATTCTCAATTGGATTTGGACGTGACATGCTGGTTTTTTCATCTACACTTCTCTACATCATAGATACCTTTTCATATCACGTGAAGACTCTTAAGCTTCGCATTTTAGAGGCCTTTTTTGTCCCACGATGTGTGTTGTAATTCGGAGTATGATGTTTAAGTTGGTTATCTTTTATAATAAATTCGGGACATAAATTTATCTATTTAGAAACGACGTAAAGTATTATAAGTTTTTATACGGGCAAAACCAGGAGCAACCTACACCCTGATTTTTTGGTGGGTCAAACAAAGCAAAAAGCATGATTATATGGGATCGAAATCGAAGTTGGAGCACCTCGTACTAAGGTCCGAACGGAGTGGTCACCACAGGGCTTGCTAAGACATTACTTCTCCGATCCCGAAACGAGCTCCGAGACCTCAGAAAACACGATAATGGTTATACACGACCAACAGATGGCCACGATATCCGCACCCCTTCGGATATCACGGTACAGATCTCGGCCCGTATTGGCAACAGACCAATGATTAACGAAAAAAGAAGATTTTTTATCTTTCATAGAATTGTCTAGGGGTGAAACTCTCCTACTATATAAAGGGGATAGTTTTATTTAATGGATGCATTGTAACACGCATATCAAAACAATACAAACCTATTTTCTCTACTTTCTAGCTATTGAAAATTAAAGTTCTTAGTTTAATCATAGTTCTTCTTACATAGCTGGCTTCGAACCGAGAATTCAAATGAGGGTAGAACTATCGTTAAGCTTAATCCGAGCCCAGGCTCAACATCACAACAAATTTGGTTATTTATTTTTTTCCTTAATTCGTTGATCTAACATCTTTAATTACTTGTATTGAATCATTTCACATATCATTAAAACTTCGTATAAATTTAATTGTTATCCGTTTCAAGGGTAAACAGTTTGGCACCCACCATGGGGGTAAGGATAATAGTGGTGGTTTCATACAAAATTTTTATAACACTCTATTTTACGCTTGTTCTTTAAGGTTTCAATTTCAGGACTGCTTAAAAATGTGAAACTCTCAATCTCCTCACTTGAACATTGATGCTGGGTCAGGCCATCATGGCGAAAACAACAATATAGTACCTTGCAATGGGGTACCTCCTGCTGGTCCCAACGGAGTCCCAGTTGTAGACCTAGTCGATGCTAACTAGCATGTGGCCACTCGACTCCAACCTCCCTACCAACCCCTAGAACAGCATTCGCGGAGGAGCCCGACCAACGGCTCAAGGAGCACCCGAAGGTGAAGACGACGGGGTTAGTGTAAGAGTGATCTTCAAAATGTTACAGGCCCAACAGGTGGTGATAGCGTAGCTGCAAAATCAAAGTCGCGCCCCAGCAGGGTTAATCCCGAACCATCCAAGGAAAACACCTAGAGAAATGAGCAGATCACCGAAAGGTTGGCTAGGACTGAGACCGATGTTAGCCCTGAAGTAATGAAGATGCTTGAAGCATTAACGAAACAGGTGGAATAAGGTGAAAAGAAAATTTAGGAAAACGACAAAAAGGTAGAGACATATGATTCTCGGGTCGACCAAATCCCAGGACGCCTCCCATACTGAAAGGCCCGGATCCAAGAAATTTGTCCAAAAGCCTTTATCTCCGAGCGCGGCGCCGAAGCTAATTCCGAAGAGGTTTCATATGCCCGATATTCCAAAATATAACGAAACTATGGATCCAAATGAGCATGTGACCTCCTACACGTGCACCATCAAAGGCAACAACTTAAACACGACAAAACCGAGTCCGTATTATTAAAGAAGTTTCGGGGAAACTCTATCAAAAGGAGCAATGATATGGTACCAGAACTTGCCTCCGAATTCCATTGATTCGTTTGCTATGCTCACGGATGCTTTTCTAAAGGCTCATGTCGGGGTCATTCAGGTTGAGACCAAAAAATTGGACATTTTCAAGGTTAAGCAAAGGGACAACGAGATGCTCAGGGAGTTCGTGTCAAGATTTCAAATGGAACAGATGAACTTGCCTCCGGTTGCGGACGTGGGCCGTATAGGCATTTATTCAGGGACTTAACCCCGAAGCGTCTTGGCTTCGCAACAGCTGAAACAAAATTTAGTAGAGTACCCGGTGGTAACTTGGGTCGATGCCCACAACAGGTACCAGTCAAAACTCAGAGTCGAGGACGACCAACTCGGAGCCCCTTCCGGGTTCGTTTATCCCATCAAAACTGAGGACAGGCCTAAGATAGTCGTCAATCATGAATCAAGGCCGGTCCGAGATCGGTACCAAACATACGAGGCAGACTAAAAGGGAAACGTATCCGGGCACAAATCTACAAGGAACGAAAGGAGAAGCGATTGAGGGCCCAATAGCCGAGGCCTGGTGAACAAAAATATTTGCGGCAGGCCGCTCGGTGGAAGGGAAACTCCGAAATTATCTGAGTATAACTTCAACGTTGGTGCATCTAACATCGTATCTGCCATTGGGCGCATCAAGGAGACCAAGGGCCTCGACCATTGCAGTTTGATCCTACCCAGAGAGATCCTAATATGATGTATAAGTATCATGGCACTCTTGGCCATAGGACCGAGGACTTCTGACAATTAAGAGAAGAAGTTCCCCGGTTGTTTAACAACGAACACCTGTGAGAATTTCTGAGTGATCGAGCCAAAAACCACTTTAGTAACAGGGACACCAACAAACAGACTGAACAACAGGAACCCCAACACGTCATCAACATGATCATTGGAGGGGTCGATGTCCCTCGAGGGGCGATGATAAACTGAATTAAAGTGTCAATCACAAGGGAGAAATGCATTTGGGATTATATCTCGGAAGGAACCATTTTGTTCAGCAACGAGGATGCAGAGTGCATCGTAAAAACTCATAATGATGCATTGGTAATTTCTGTACTTATCAACAAATCTCGAGTTAAACGTGTGCTGCTTGATCCAAATAGCTCGACCAACATCATCAGATCGAGAGTCGTAGAGTAGTTGGGCCGACGTCCACAACAGGTGCCAGTCAAAAATCAGAATTGAGGACGACCAATTTGGAGCCCCTTCCGGGTCCGTTTATCCCATTAGAACCTTCGACAGGCCTAAGATAGACGTCAATCTGAATCAAGGCCGGTCCGAGATCAGTACCAAACATACGGAGCAGATTAAAGGGGAAAGAGATCGGGGCACAACTCTACAAGGAACGAAAGGAGAAGCGATCGAGGGCCCAATAGCCGAGGCATGATGAGCAAAAATGTTTTTGGCAGGCCGCTAGGGGGAAATGAAGCTCCGAGATTATCTGAGTATAACTTCAACGTTGATGCAGCCAACATCGTATCAGCCATTGGGCATATCAAGGAGACCAAGTGGCCTCGACCATTGCAGTCCGATCCTACCCAAAGAGATCCTAATCTAACGTGTAAGTATCATGGCACTCATGGCCACAAGACTGAGGGTTGCCGGACAATTGAGATAAGAAGTTACCCGGTTATTTAACAATGAACACCTGCAATAATTTCTGAGTGATTGAGCCAAAAAAAACTTTAGAAACAGGGACGCCAACAAACAGACTGAACAAGAGGGACCCCAACACGTCATCAACATGATCATTGGAGGGGTCGATGTCCCTCAAGGGCCGATGATAAAACACACTAAAATGTCGATCACAAGGGAGAAATGCACTCGAGATTATATCTCGGAAGGAACCATTTTGTTGAGCAACGAGGATGCAAAGGGCATTGTAAAAACTCATAATGAGCCACTAGTAATTTCCGTACGTATCAATAAATCTCGAGTTAAACATGTGCTGATTGATCCATGTAGTTCGACCAACATCATCAGATCGAGGGTCGTGAAGCAGTTGGGGTTAAAAAATCAAATAGTGCTAGCAGTCCGGGTGTTGAATGGGTTTAACATGGAACGTGAAACCACTAAAGGGGAGATGACCTTACCCGTGAACACCGCCAGGCCCATCCAGGAAACAAAGTTCTATGGGATAGAAGGGGACATGAGATATAACACTCTCTTCGAAAGACCATGGGTTCAAAACATGAGGGCCGTACCTTCGACCTTACACCATGCGTTAAAATTCCCTACTCCGGGAGGAATCAAGACGGTATACGGAGAACACCCAGCTACAAAGGAGATGTTCGTTGTCAATGAAATACTCTCGGTGCTTGCCGTCCCGACATTAAGGAACCCCGAGTCGACCAGAAAGGTCGAAGCCAAATAATAACCATCGATACCAGTCCCAGTCGGACCGGAGGATCGAGGATCTAACGAGGAGGATGATTACGGGATGATCCTTCATAGCTCCTGATAATATTGACGCCACCAAATCTACAGTCAAAGAGCTGGAGCAAGTCATATTGAGCGAAGACCTACCGGAATGAAAGGTACACCTGGGCACGGAATTAACCTCCGAGCTTAGGAAGGAACTCATTAATTTTCTTAAAACTAACATATCTCGTTTCGCCTGGTCCAATCTTGATATGACAAGGATCCCGCCGGAGATAACCACTCATAAGTTGAGTTTGGACCCAAAATTTCATCCGGTTAAGCAGAAAAGGAGACCTCAGTCGAGGTCAAGCACGCATTCATCAAGGACGAGGTATCTTAAGTCTTTGAAATAGGATCCATCCGGGAAGTTAAGTACCGGACTGGCAAGGTAACGTAGTGGTAGTACCAAAAAAGGGAAATAAGCTAAGAATGTGTGTAAATTACAAAGGCTTGAACATGGCATGTCCTAAGGATTCTTTTCCTTTTCCTAACATCGATCGGATGATTGACGCGACAACTGGGCACGAGATACTCAGCTTTCTCGATGCCTATTCCGGGGTACAACCAAATTCGGATGGACTTGGGTCACAAAGAAAAGACTTCCTTTATCACTAAATTCGGCACCTAATGTTATAATGTAATGCCACTCGGATTAAAGAACGCCGGTGCCACCTGTCAATGCCTAGTAAATCGGATGTTCGAAGAACAAAAAGGAAATTCAATGGAAGTTTATATTGATGACATCTTAGTTAAGTCCCTATGAGCAGAGGACCATTTGAAACATTTGCAGGAAACCTTCGACATATTGAAAAAATACAATACGAAGCTAAATCCGAAGAAGTGCGCATTCGGGGTCGGATCGGGAAAGTTCCTCAGATTCATGGTTTCCAATGGGGGGATCGAGATTAATCCTGACAAGATCAAGTCCTTAGAAGACATCAGAGTGATGGACAACGTCAAGGCCGTTCAGAGGCTGACCGGGTGTATAGCTGCCCTGGGTCGGTTCATATCAAGGTCCTCGAAAAAAAGCCATCGGTTCATCTCACTGTTGAAAAAGAAGAATAAATTTTCCTGGACACTAGAATGTCAACAAGCTTTGGAAGAACTCAAACGATACCTTTCGAGTCCGCCCCTGCTCCACACTCCGAAGGTGTTTGAGCAACTGTACCTCTACTTGGCGGTGTTCGATGTGGCAGTAAGTGGAGTTTTAGTCTGGGAAGAAGAAGGTATGCAATTTCCTATTACTATGTCAGTAAAATTCTAGACGAGGCTGAAACAAGGTATCCTCACAGGGAAAAACTGGCGCTCGCTTTGCTAAGCACTTCCAAGAAATTAAAACCATACATTCAATGTCACCCCATATATGTCGTAACCTCTTACCCACTAAGGAATATCATGCACAAGCTCGAGCTCTCGGGCCGATTAGCCAAATGGGCCATCCAAATCAACGGGTACGATATTGAGTATCAACCCCCAACTGCCATAAATTCTCAAATTATGGCCAACTACGTGGCCAACTTTATGCCGGCCTTACGGCCCGAAGTTGAAAGGGAATTATTGTTAGCCTCGGGGACTACCTAAGGAATTTGGACCCTTTTTACGAATGGCGCCTCGAACGCAAAGAGGTCCGAGCTCGGCATCGTGCTGAAGCCTCCTACTGGGAATATAGTTAGGAATTCTATTAGAACTGTGAAATTGACTAACAATGAGGCCGAGTATGAGGCCATGATTGTAGGTCTCGGATTAGCTAAAAGCCTTGGGGCCGAGGTGGTCGAAGCTAAGTGTGATTCCCTCATTGTGGTAAATCAAGTCAATGGGGCATTCTAAATGCGAAGGAATTTAGACAAGTTACAGGTAACACTGCATCAATCAAGGAGTGGACCCTATAGCACATGCCTCGAGATTGGAACAGCGAGGCCGATGCTCTGGCTAACTTGGGGTCCTCGGTTGAAGACGATGTGTTCAGCTCGGGGACATAGTACAACTTATGAATTCGGTGATAGAAGGTCACACCAAAGTAAATTCCACGAGTTTAACTTGGGATTGGAGGAACAAATACATAGATTACTTGAAGACTAGGAAATTTCCCTCGGATCCTAAAGAATCGAGAGCTCTGCGTACGAAGGCTGAATGATTCATTCCCCTTTCTAAGAGGAGTAGGATCTTTGGTTGATCTGCCCTTTCCCCTCCTTTCTTCGTAGATTATTAGCCCCGAGACACCTATACCAAAAGCTCAGTGTGCAATTTGCATGAAATCTATTTTTCAGCTTCAAACTAGTAAGTGAGGTTCCATAAATCCGTAGCCAGAAAAAAAATTTGTTTTTTTTTTCTGGAAAGTATTTTCTTATGTTAAATTTTGTATTGGACAAGTCTTGGATCGCGAACAGTGATTCGACTGATGATGAAGAAAGAGAATTCTTGGCTCAGTTCTCCACCTTAACGACAGAAAATAGGATTAATCAAATTCTATTGAGTCTGACTCATAGTGATCGTTTATGAAAGAATGACTCTGGTTATCAAATGATTGAACAACCGGGAGCAATTTACTTACGATACTTAGTTGACATTCATAAAAAGCATCTAATGAATTATGAGTTCAATCCATCCTGTTTAGCAGAAAGACGGATATTCCTTGCTCATTATCAGACAATCTCCAAGATAATTTTAAAAAAAAAAAGAGAATAGATCATCCATTTTTCTACTGCATATCCTAGTTTGACACCAAGCAATGAAGCACTTTCTCTAAAAGAATTTTCATAAATTCTTTTCTACTAAGAGTTTGTGAGCTGAGTGGGGTCGCGCCCCTTCCTTCTTCTAATAAGAGAGAGCGAAAGACGCTAGGCACACTCTTATTTAAACCTTTCCAACCTTCTTCAAAAAGGTCTAAAGGGTAAGCTACATAAGCAATATATTGATCTTTTTCTCCAACAACACGCTCGATGAGGTAGCATCGCCCTTTATAACGATCAAGGCTGGTAAGTCCATCGGTCCATACAGTTGTCCATGTACCAGTAGAAGATTCGGCAGCTACCGCGGCCCCTGCTTCTTCAGGTGGAACTCCAGGTTGAGGAGTTACTCGGAATACTGCCAATATATCAGTATCCTTGGTTTGATACTCAGGAGTATAATAAGTCAATTTGTACTCTTTAACACCAGCTTTGAATCCAACACTTACTTTAGTCTCTGTTTGTGGTGACATAAATCCCTGCCTACAACTCATGAATTAAGAATTCTCACAACAACAAGGTCTACTCGACACAAATTCCGCGTTAATGAAACTTTTCACAGGAATCTTTCACAAAATTTCCAACTAATACTAATATTATCAACTAATCAGAATGTTTGATTATTAGACCAGGGTATTTGATTTGCCAAATACATCATTATTGTATACTCTTTCATATATATAGTGCAACCCAATTTTTATAATCAATTCGATCCCCCGATTGAATCGGGGGCAAACGCCTACGAAAAGATCGCTTGAATTTAAGAAAAGGTGGCTTGGATTTATCCATGGTTTGTTTGTTTAATTTATTCCTTATCCCTAAAATCCTATTTCTTAATTCTAATTCAGTTTAAATCCACCCAAAATAGGATTTAAAAAAATAGGATTTGTTTATTTTCTATTTAAATATGTTATATATATAATGTCATTTTTTCCCCTTCCTTGAAAAGGTAAGACACAGGTATTTGGTTCGCTCTATTTCTTTATCTCCCCATGAATCGTATGTTTGTAACAATAGGGACATAATTTTTTTAATTCTAATCGATTAGGCATATTGTGCCGGTTCTTTTGAGTAATATATCTGGAAATACCTCTTGATACCTTATCAACACTATTTCGGACACAACTAGTACATTCCAAAATCACCGTTACTCGGACATCTTTCCCCTGGGCCATGAACCTCCTTTGGATTTTTGATTTACTCAACTCTTCTGTTTTCGATTCAAAACAAAGAAAGGATAAAATAGAAGTTACTAACTTGAAATCCAATTCAAAAGTAAAAAATTAAAATCAAGAAAATAAAGTAATAGTAAAGAAAAGTCATAGTAAAATACAACGATTTTTCTAAAGTATATTTCAAATTGAAGTAATCATTTAAGTATCTTGTATAATACTCTTGCCCTAGCAGGGTATCAAACCGAATTTTAGGTATCAAATTTGGTTTATTTTACGTTGCTTCATATCTGAATTTTCTAGTTTCTTCATTATTTGTAACAGTTTTTTACTTGGGAGGTTGGAATCTTTCTATTCCATACATATTTGTTCCTGAGCTATTTGGCATAAATAAAAGGGGTAAAGTCTTTGGAACACTAATTGGTATCTTTATCACATTAGCCAAAACTTATTTGTTTTTGTTCATTCATATTGCAATTTACCAAGGCTGAGAATGGACCAACTATTAAATCTTGGGTGGAAATTTCTTTTACCTATCTCTCTAGGTAATCTATTATTGACCACTTCGTCCCAACTTCTTTCACTGTAAAAGACTACAATATTCTAGATTCACGACTTGTCTCAAACAAGAGAAAGAACTATGAAATTCATAAATGAAGTAGTTAATGGTAGGGTTACCGTTATCCTTTTTGTAGTGACGAATCTTGTATGTGTTCCTAAGAAAAGGAATTTGTCCATTTTTCGGGATCTCAGGGCGTGGAAACGCATAAGAACTCTTGAATGGAAAAGAGATGTAACTCCAGTTCCTTCGGAACCGGTAGTCAATCCTATTTCCGATAGGGGCAGTTGACAATTAAATCCGATTTTTACCATTATTTTCATATCCGTAATAGTGCAAAAAGAAGGCCCGGCTCCAAGTTGTTCAAGAATAGTGGCGTTGAGTTTCTCGACCCTTTGACTTAGGTTAGTCAGTTCTATTTCTCGATGGGGCGGGGAAGGGATATAACTCAGCGGTAGAGTGTCACCTTGACGTGGTGGAAGTCATCAGTGCGAGCCTGATTATCCCTAAGCCCAATGTGAGTTTTTCTAGTTGGATTTGCTCCCCTGTCATCGTTCAATGAGAATGGATAAGAGGCTCGTGGGATTGACGTGAGGGGGCAGGGATGGCTATATTTCTAGGAGCAAACTCCGGGCGAATATGAAGCGCATGGATACAAGTTATGCCTTGGAATCGAAGTTCCGCAGAATATATGACTCGTGCTCCTTTAGGTTCTTTAAATTCCGTGGGTGGTGTAGCTACCGAGATCAATGCAGTCAATTATGTCTCTCCTAGATGTTGGTTAGCTATCTCTCATTTTGTTCTAGGATTCTTCTTCTTCGTAGGTCATTTGTGGCACGCGGGAAGGGCTCGTGCAGCTACAGCAGGATTTGAAAAAGGAATTGATCGTGACTTTGAACCTGTTCTATGAGTTTGCTTTACTATTACTTTATTTTTTTGATTTTAATTTTTTACTTTTAGAATTGGATTTCAAGTTAGTAACTTCTATTTTATCCTTTCTTCGTTTTGAATCGAAAATAGAGTTGAGTTAATAAACAATCCAAAGGAGGTTCATGGCCAAGGGGAAATATGTCCGAGTAACGGTGATTTTGGAATGTACTAGTTGTATCCGAAACAGTGTTGATAAGGTATCAAGAGGTATTTTTTTATTTCAGTCATCCAAATTATCTATAAAAAAAATTAGATAGAATAACTTCGACCTTGTCAACTGCTAATGAAAGAATGAAATCCGGGTATATACCAATACCTATTACGGGTAAAAAGATGGAGATCGAAAGAAATAACTCTCGCGGTCCAGAATCAAAAAAAGAATCCTTCGGGGCATTAAATAGCTTGTATCCATAGAACATCTGGCGTGACATAGATAATGAATAAATAGGAGTTAATATCATTCCAATTGCCATTACAAAAGTAATTAGTATTTTTGTAATTAAAAGATATTTTTGGCCGGTAATTATTCCAAAAAAACTATCAATTCGGCAACAAAACCACTCATACCTGGTAATGCAAAGGAAGCCATCGAAAAGCTACTGAACATCGTGAACATTTTTGGCATTGGAATAGGTATTCCGCCCATTTCGTCAAGATAAACAAGGCGGATTCTATCATAAAAAAGTTTTGAATTCTTAATTAATTGTTTT
>MCJB01051808.1:61948-76230 GCA_002018475.1 Nicotiana obtusifolia
AGTGGAACATAACTCACTTAAGGCGAAACTACTGCTAAGGTACGCTCTCAATTACTCTTTAATAATATTATGAATCGGACTAATATTTGCAGGCAATGGCCGAGGGAGAATGTGACTATTAGGTTTGAAATCACACATTGCACTCTTTTAACGAGGCAACAGTAAATCGTGCTAACTTAGATTTGAAGGTCGGTTTCAAACCGGAGTCAATGGGCACATCAACAGTATCCGAGCCCTCTAAATCTCGACCTCGAATATTGGGGGCCATCATCCTCGGGTTAAGGTTCTTAGCAAGGAAATGAGGACACTTCGTACTTGAGTAGCTAAGGCTCGGTGGTTTGGATACATTGTAAGGGACAAATGGTCGTACGAATCATGCCCATGTAGCCCACCTTAGCCATGATAAAAAATTTTATCATGTACTTTACACATTGAAACGAAAGAAAGTTCCGCCTTGCTATTATAAATTTTCTTGCCTCTTAAAAACCGGATCCTAAAAGCCCAAGGGCTACACCTACTCTAGGACTATCGAGCCTAAGAGCTACCTCTACTCGGGGACTATCATCCGAAAAAAGTTTGGATGAACCGGGCTACTAAATCTCGAGAGCACCAAACCTATTAGACGGTGCCCAAAAACAGAAGACTACGACCACTCAAAAAACATCTTGGAGACATCTGAAGCTCATAAACAAAAGAAAGGCCTTTATAAATATTCAAAACCTGCTAAAAGGTTACCCTCGGAAAAAACATCATCTAAAATCACTTAAGCATCTTGAAAAATCTTCCGGTCGCACCTAGTTTTTAAAGCCTCGAGCAGACAAAATTGCATCAAAGTCAGGCTCCGTTCGACCTTCTGAAAAAATGGAAGCCCTATAACTACATTGGATTCTATGCTAAGGCATCAGGAACATTGCAAGAATAGAAATTATTAAAGACGCTAAAAAAGTAAAGACCCGGAATCGCTAGAAAGGGAATATTTTATATATATTTCGGAATATACTTACAAAGGCCCAACAAAAATGGCCTAAAAATAAACAAAAATGTCCATAAGAAAAAAACAAAAAAAGTACTAAGGCGTCTACGCCTAATCATCCTTAGGGTCCTACTCGTCACCAGAGCCGTCGACACCCTCCGAGCCCTTGGAATCCTCAAAGCCTTCGGCACCTTCAGGCTCGTAAAGCTTCTTCGCCTCAGCTTCGGAGGCTTCCTCAATTTTAGGAGACAGGTCAAAACCTCGGGCGTGGATCTCCTCGAGGGTTTCTCTTTGGGATAGCCGCTTCATATATTCAGACTTTGCCTTCAGGCGGGCTCCAACTACCTCCACATCGGCCTTGTATTAGGCCACCATTTCATTGGCATCGGTGGAGGTTGTATCCAACATGGACTACATTGCCTCATATTCTCTACCAAGGGCATCCCGCTCTGCGACAGTCGAGCTCAGCTGTGCTCGGAGACCTTCATTCAGCTAGCCCACTTGTCAGCTTTTTCCTTCGCCACTCGGAGTTGGACCTCCACTGATGCCAACTTCGCCTTGGCAGTTTCCTTCTTCGAAGCCAGTAGGTCCATCTCTTTTTTCCACCCATTGGCCATGGCTTGGACCTCGTTCATCTCAATTCAGAGTTGGTCGATCTTCTGTTGGACCTGCGAGGTTTTTTTGTTAGTTTCCAGTAGTAGCTCCTTGGTTTTAACTTCAAAGACCTTTACCTTTTTGAAAAAGTAAGCATTTTCCCGCCTCAGGGTCAAAGCTTCCTTCCGAGCCCTAACTAGCTCGGCCTGATGGCCCTTTATAGCCTCGTCTTGTTTCTCACTAAGGAACTTGTACATATCCTTCTTTGGAGCCTGCTCCTAGAACTCGAACTCGAGCTGGTTGATCTAGGAGCGGTACCGGAGGAAGCTTTCGTGGTGAAGTACTGAGGCCTAAAAAACAACAAAAATAGTGAGGGATATCAAAACCTAAGTGTAATTCAAGAGGGAGTATTGATACCTTACCCGGTTCAACGTTTGCTGCACTTCATTGAAGAGACACGGCGTGCCCACCTCGTTCATCTTTGCCTGGTCCTCCTTAGTAACCTGTCATCAGAGGTAGCTGGCTATGCCCACGGGAGTGAATAGAACCCGAGCATCCACTAAGATAGTAAAAATAACCGCTCTCTTGCAACCGGGGTCCACACTCAGAGCGGGAAACTGATTAACCAATTTTCGGCTCGAACTCCGCCCGCCAGCTTCTGAAGATAGGTCCTTCTTCAGGACTTCCAGGTCGCCCAGCCCGGAAAAATCTTCCAAAGTGGACGAGTCCACACTATCGAAGAAGGAATGAAGGGGGTCGTGCGCACCGTCAACTCCTTCACTTGAATTCTCTTTCCTGCTTGGGCCTCCTCAAGCATGGACTCAGTGTAGGAGGGCGTCCCCATGATGTCTATTACACCGGTCACTTCCTTCAGAGCAGAACCAGCTTCTCGAGGGGTCTCAGCCTCGTCTCTATCTCGTCCTCTCGAGTCGGAAGAAGGTTGACCTCACGGCTCTCCCCCTCGGTTTCCTCCTGCTCCCCGGCAAGGGTCGATCCGTGGGCAAGAAAAATATCGTCTTCTTCAGACTCATCCCTAAGCCAGAGAAGCGAGTCAGAATCTAGCACCCGGGAGTTGGTGCTCTTCTTGGGCTTAGGAGCCCGAGAAGACGCCCTCTTCTTTGGCTTTACCTCGAGACCCAAGAGCCCGAAGACTTTCTTTTCCGCTTCATCTTTTCCCCCGTGGCAGCCCCGGGCTGTCCTGTAACGGAGGGATCAATGGGTAGGGATGCGTCCTCGTCCCTTTTTCAGTAGCCTAAGTTCGGTGGTCTTAGGCAAACCTGCGAAGGAAAGAGAAAGGGTCAGGTTTATGTGAGTTCAAAGCGTAATAGTAACTGTTCTGAGAAAAGCCTTACCATGAGAACGGCCTCCCATCGGCCCTTCGAAAGTTTGCGCCACGAGCGCTCAAAATACGACATCTGCTTGCGGATGCCCTTGATCCGTTCCTTGAGTCGGGGAACTGTAGTAGGAACCCTAGCAATAGTTGCACGATCACAAATACTGATGGTGAGAAAAGGAACAAAGAAGACTCGACACTTAAGGAAATATTACACTTATGGGATGCATTCCACTTCCCGGGGAATGGCAGAAACTGGGGAGGGATCAAATCTTCAGTCTTCACCCGAACGAAGCGCCCCTGCTAGCCTCGGTCTCGATCCTCGTCAATGCTCGAAAAGGGGGACTTTGCTGGCCCGACGAGTGAGCTTGATTAGTCCCATCAGAAAATTCGGGGACTGTATAGACGGAGTATATGGTCGAGGTTGAACCGACGAGAATCGGTGTTATTCACAATATAACGGAGGAGGATCACGATCCTCCAAAGAGACGGGTACATTTTCCTAAGGCACACCTCGTATCTCTTGCAAACGTCCAAAACAACTGGGTCTATCGGGCCCATTGTGAAGGGATAGGTGTAAACACTTAAATATTCCTTCACATAAGTGGTGATATCATCCTCAGGACCGGGGACTACCATGTCCTTACCTCCCCAGTTATTATCCTCTTGGACATTGGGAAGGGTATCTTCAGTTACAGAGCATATATACCTCGATGCCCTTTCACCTTGGTCTTGTTTGGATGAGACCTTCTCGACTTTGAAGTCGTCTAAGGTTGAGCAGCCCCCAGAAATAAAGCTCTTCATGGGGGGCTTTGGGGCCAATTCAGTGGAAACCACTTTGGGAGAAATCGCTTTGGGAGCAACCTCCACAAGAGCAGCCGTCTCGAGAACAACCACTTCAGGAATAGGCGCCTCGGTACCTGTGGCTGGGTGAGAAGATGAAGAGGCAGCCTGTTAAGGAACTGATTTGGAAGTTTTAGCCATTACTATCTAAGAAAGTTTGCAAATTTAAAGAAAATGTTTGAAGATTTGAAGGAAAGAGTACGAAGGCTGAAGAGAAGAGTATGAAGATTTGAAGGTAGGATAAAGATCTGGGTAAGAACCTATGAACAATTATGAAGATTTGAAGATCAAAGATGAAAATATGAAGTTTTGAAAGAGTTGGTAACAACTAGAAAATTTGAAGGTGGAAGCTTGGATTAGAAAGTGGAAAAAGAGCAAAGGATAGAAGCTTTTATAGGGGAAGTACGCGACGTTTCGCATTCGGGGGCGACCAACCGATGGTTGATAGGTGTCTGCAGTTAGAATGAGATGACTGATGGGACGTTTCGGCTTCTTTGTCGTTTCAGTTGTAACGTACGAACGAAGGAACCGGGGAACATCTATCATTTCCCATCATTTCGGCAAGCCTACTCTTTGAGAAATGAGGGGACTATCTGAATACGGGTAAAACTGGGGGCAGCCTGCATCCTGATTTTTCGGTGGATCAAACGAAGCAAAGGCATGACTATGTAGGATCCGAATCGAAGCCGGAGCGCCTCGTACTAAGGTCCGAACGGAGTGGTCACCACTGGGCTTGATAAGACATTACTTCTCCGATCCTAGAACGAGCTCCCAGACCTCGGAAAACATGATAACGGTTACACGCAACCAACAGAGGGCCGCGATATCCGCACCCCATCGGATATCATGGCGTAGATCTCGGCCCATATTGGCAGCGGATTAGTGATTAACTAAAAAGAAGATTTTTTTTACCTTTCTTAGAATTGTACTAGGAGTGAAACTCTCCTACTATATAAAGGGAGTAGTTTTTATTTAATGGACACATTGTAACACGCATATCAAAGCAATACAAACCTATTTTCTTTGCTTTGTAGATATTGAAAAGTTCTTATTTTAATCATAGTTCTTCTTACATATCTAGCTTCCAATCGAGAATTCGACGGAGGGCAGAACTATCGTTTAGCTTAAATCCGAGCCTAGGCTCAACGTCACAACTGGTTTGATTATTTATTTTTGTTCGTAATTTGTTGATCTAACATCCTTACTTACTTGTATTGAATCAATCCACATATCCTTAAAACTGCATATAAATTTAATTGTTATCCGTTTCAAAGGTAAACAAAGTCACAATAGTTAGCAAGTTAAAAAAAAATTAAAAATAATGTAAAAATGTTATAAAAAAAAGAATTATTTCATTTGACTCTTCAAATAATAAATATATCACATAAAATGAAACGGAAGAAATATGTCATTTTTAATTTGTAAATTGTACTTCAAATAGATTAAAAACTTATATATTCAAGTTAACACTAAAACTTAGAGGTTGACCGTCCTTTTTGGACAGAGAAGGTATGTTTTATTTCTTATTCTCGAAACTTTAATATTTTGTTGCGATTCGACATTGTCGAATTGTGACCAACAGTTAATGAGCTATTTCCCATTATACAAACCCTTAAATCGCATTTCCAAACGAGTATAGCAATATAACATGCATCTCATGTGATTGAGGTAGATAGTATATCCACTCAGATAATAACAACAAATTACTAGCCAAAAGAATCCCATAACCCAAATAACATATGGAGCATCAAAATATTTAAGTATAATTGAAACGGGATAGCATCCAATAAAGGTGAACAAGACATAAAACCCAAGATTCCCTCCACAGATAATTAATGTGAAAGGCTCACCACTGCTGTTCTCAAGAATAGCGAAGACTCAGGCCACTGTGATATCTGCTTCAAAATCTACACATAAAGTAAGGGAGTGAGTCCCCTAAACCCCATAAGCATTTTCAACCCATTCCTAACTGGCTGTGACAGATCTTTTACCAAAAAGAATGCATACATGATAAATGATATGGTCATTGCAACTATATGCAAATTGAGCTGCACTAAACTAAGCTAATTAGCTCTGGGTCCGAAATCCATATGAAGCTGATATCATGCACACTGATACTCGTGCATGTGATAGCTTTGACAGAGGATGTATTGATAAGGGCAGGTAAAGCTGATTGACGGATTTTTAAGCTGGCAAGCTTTCGAAGAATGAGTTGCGTACTTGCACTTAAGCAAATAATACATCGAAAAGGGAGAAAACATAAAGTACATGAGTCATAATACAAATTCATATGCTCTGGACATGTTTGGGTTTGATAATAGCATAGACCAAGGGATAAATTCGTAAACTACACGGTAAATGCAGAAATAAACGCATTTAAACATAACTAAAATGCGCAGCAAATCATAAGTTGTAAACAAAACAAAAAAATAAAAATAAAAATCAGAAAGCTCAACGGTTTTCAAAACTTGGCCAAGACAATGTACACAAAATACGCAGTAAAGCATTTCATGAAATCATAAATTGTACACAAAACAATCAGAAAGCTTAACGATACATACCAGGCATACACTCGTTCCCATAATAGTTTTATAGTATTTGTGCTACCCTTAAATCATGCAATATTCTATTTTATCATGTTTAGTGAATAATGTTTCCACTTACCTCAAGTCAAAGCTAAATATCATAAGTATGACGTCATGAATTAATCAACGAGCGCTATTTGCACCATCATCCACTGTGTCAAATACACCTTTTAAAGTCATTACTCAAACTAGAGTTATTGATCAAAGTCAAACCCTCGATCAACTAATCAAACATGGTCTACACAACGATACATAATGTATTTAGGCTACCTAGAGTCTTATTAGTCCGTTCCAATCATTTCTTGTCTATTAGATTTCACAATTCAACTACATTCCCAAAATTCAGTATTTTTTGCTTTTAACAAAATTCATAAATCTCTTATCACTATGGTACAATCTTATATTTGAAGGCTAAATAATTAATATGGTAATCAATGTATCTTAATAATAATAAGCCTAAGACTCCATAGCGGTTATCCGAGGCTATGCTAAATCATAATCTTTCCCCAAAAATTAAACCATAGGTCAATAAACTTCCTAAATTTTCAGTTGTAGATCTACTAAACATAGTTCGAAATAATGTACCTGGACATAGCAATGAAAAAAGAACGCACCTGTTAGATCTACACATGACATATGCTTACGTCCATTATTACTCAAAATGATTGGATCGGACAAAATTGATACTCCATATTTAATTAAGATCGTTGTTCTTCTAAACCTTGGCACGTCATTGCATTCCCGATAATAAGAAATTCTTGTCCTAACAAATGACAACCTGTAAATGTATCTTCATTAGTGACCATTCTCTTCCATTCCAGTTCTATTTTTGTCGAGATAAGATTAATGTTTAATATACCACTTGTGTAGCTTATGGTAGGGTACAAAATCGAAAAGAAAATATTGAATGAATACTTGGACATTGAGAACGAAGGATGCTTTCAGAGGTGAAAGGCCATGGGTAACTTTTCTTTTCCAAAGGGTAACCATCAATTAATTAAAGAAGAAAAGGCAAAACAGGTCAAGAACGAGCAACTTTGCTGGTCTTAAACATACCATAGATTGGTGGGCACTGCCAAGCAAGTTTAAAAATGAACTTTCTGCATTATTCTGATTTTTTTGTTTGTATTTTTGGGGCATAAATTCGGAGTTAGGACGACGATACTAAGGCTTAATGGGCCAACACAAAACTGTGTCTAATTAAGTTGTATGAAATGTCGTTTGAGGCTCATCTCCTCCATATCAATAACCACACACGTACCAATATCCATAAGCCTAACCAAAGTGCCTTAGCCTTTTGGCAATAATCCAATGCCCTTGCACCAGTTTGTGGGATCTCTTGAGCTTGTGCCTCTATTGCTGGACTGCCTAAACTCGAGAAGACGTAACGCGGAACTCGTGGGTCCAAAAATTAAAAAGAAAAGGAACTGAAAATTTTCAAGTAATATACTTTCTTTAGCACACGGTAGCGGCATCTCTTACCATCCAAGGGGTATAGTAGGATAGTTAAGATCCATTCACTCTTAATCAGAAATTTTAAGCTCAAATATTAGATATATAGAACCTTGGTAATTTACAAAGAACGATTTAACTTAATAAATTTATCCGGCACAAATTCAATTTAATTAGACTGTAAATTTAATTTAAATACCAAAAGCCTAAACCCAAGCAAAAAAAAAGATCATGTGAGCTTGTGCGCCTCTTCCTAGACTCGAGAGGGCCTAAGCTCATGGAAAGAAAAGAAACAGTAAACTTCAAGTACTTCATATTGTATCAGCTTACCTCAAGTAATCCGGATGCTGTTGATTTTCAGTTTCTCCTAAGAGATTAAGTCCAAATATAATCTTTTGACCAATAACTCTTAATCATAAAATCTATTAGCTAATCTTATACCAAATATACGGCCATTCAAATTAGGATGACGATTACAGAATCTTTAAAAAGAACATCTATTATACAGTTAGATTATTTATAGTTCTATGGTTACATGTCACAACCCAAAATCTCACCTCAAGGCCGTGATGGCGGCGTCTACCCGAACTTACTAAGCAAGCCAACTCACAAACAACAAATAAAGTTAATTTTTATTATTTAACAGTGATATATAACAATAAAAGATCGAAGTAGTCTCAAAACAGTAATAGTATCTAATAAAACACGACCAAAATAATACGCTTCAAAACAAGGTAGCACAAGTGCACTAGCAAACCACGAAAATGAAATCAAATACGTATATATTTCAAACTATCTGAAATACAAATATACATAAATACAAAAGAAAAAGGGACTCGGGAACTTTGAAGTAGATCTATGGTGTGCAACTTACCCTAAGTCTCCGTGAAAGCTCCAACCTCAATCAGGAAGCTCTGCTAGAACCCAACTGAGGATTTGCAGAAAAAAAGTTTTGAAGCGTAGTACGAGTACAACACAATCAGTACCCAGTAAATATCAAATCTAACCTTGAAGAAGTAGTGACGAAGCTAGATTCTTTCAAATAATTACCACACAAGTGTAAAAATTGAAAGAACTGAAGCAGTAAGTAACATCATGAATTGCAAGAGTCAAAGCTATCAACAGTTGAAAACTACTAAGCATATATTTCTAGTCAAGAAATATCCGCTCCGCATATTAGAAATAACAGATAACATGCTCGATAAATATTCAGAACTCCTAACTAGCATAAAAGGATGTCAAGTAATAATTATCAGTTAAATGGATACTGCTAAATGAGTTTATTATATGAATGTATACTCAAAACTAGTACAAGATTCATGTAACCCAATACACAATTCATAAATCAATATAACCCGATACGAAATCCATGTATCGACCCGGTATAAAATCATGTACCGACCACGCCACAGCGTTTAAGGCAATATGGGTAATCACCTGACTCCGGAGAGAAGGATCTAAATTCCAAGCGCAAATAGGGGCGCAATAGCATCCCTCAATAATCAATATCGATCATCATATCTAATGTTCCATAACTGTGTCTCATCCGCATGCTTACTCTTCGTGCCAAAATTCTCAGTCCAAATCTCGTATCCATTATATAAATGCATGTATATTCTCAAGATTTATAGACAAAAGGCGCACAAGGACTTAATAAATATCATACGGATATATGGTCAAGAAATCTCTAAGTGACTAAGGATAGTTATGTAGTTCAACATATCAAGAATAAGTTCTCATACTTTCACAATTGATCGTAAACCTAGGCAAGATTTCTAACATGAGTAAAAGAGCATATGTAGTCACATAAGATAAATAATTCATGAATCAAATGAGCACAAAGTCGAAATGAGGCATAGAATATTTTAGTTCTACCTTCGTCATGATATAAACTCGGTAAATGCATATACACTCAGTGGATACCCAATTTTTCTCTCATATTTTTTAAATAATATATATACTTTCAAAATATCATTTTTGCATCATTACTAAATTTACAAGAGTCATATTAAGTATTTTCTATAATCTTCCATGATTTTTGAAGCATTAAAATTAATTTTTTTGCATTTAAATTACTTGAATATGTATTAATTACCTCTTTAAATTATTTTGTGATGAGTTAATCATCATAATTTATTATTTACAATCACATATATTCTTTACAATATTTTATTTTATTTTATATAATTTCATTTGTATTTTTTTGTGCTATTTACACATTTTTGCGATAGTAGCCTATATTTTGCAATTAAAGGTATTTTATTATTTTATTCAAAGTCAAAATAACTTTTATATGTTAAAAACCTTCAGCTATTATTTTAAAATTCTTAGTTACTTAAATAATATTTTTTATACTTATTTAGATAATTTTAGTAATTTTGTTTTCTTTAATTCCTTTATTTTTTAAATCTGGCGCAAACCAGGATATTTTTCGGATTAATTGGCAGCCTAGACACCCCGCCTTAGCCCAATAATGCCCCAGCCAAAACCAAATGACCCTCTTTCAAATAACCCGATCGTGACCCGTTTAAAAAACCCGCCCAATTCCCTTTCGATCTTGGCCGTTGATCTCAAATGATCAACGACCCATAATAACTCCCTACCTTTCCTTATATCCCCTTAACCTAAACCCTAGGGACACTCCCACCTAAACATCCACCTCTGAAACCTCTCCATTCCACTTGTCTCTGAGAAACCCTAGCCGACATACCCTCAAATCCTCTCCGATTCCGGACCCAAAATGGAATCAATCCATGATTCCCTTACTTTATACGTTCTGTCATCTTGTTACTTACACAATTTTGGCATCACCTAGTACTCGCCTATTCTTGGCAAGTACCAGGCCTTGAGTTATGAACAATCGTCCACAGTATTTGAGACTTAGATGATATTTCATCTATATACACTCATTACCAGATTATATGGGTCCGATTTACCAAGATCCTCGGCCAATCTTTGATTTCCGTCGAACTAGGGTTTGAAATTTTAATTTATTCCTTTACTGGTTCTATTATCGATTGCATGTAATTTTCTTTCCTTATTTGTGGTTGATTAATTATTTTCCATGTTTGCTTGCTCGATTTCTACCACTATATAACCCCTCCCCAATTTCCCTTTTGGACAAACATTAATCACCTTAAGAACTATTCTCTCACTCTAATTTTATTCTGTACTATTTTGAAATTGAGCTCTCGGCCGGCTGAAAGCCAAGGCCATCGGATTTTGTTCACCTTCCTCTAGTGCAAGCACTGGTCGGAGTCCATGTCGAGGTTCATGTGAACTCTGAAGCACTGGGAGTTGAGGTTTTACTGGCCTTCAATAATCACAGCTATTATTGATATTTTTGAGTTCTTCATCTTTTGTTTAGTTTGTCTGCAATTGGTTAGTGCCCCATACTCTCGCACTTCTACTTCTTTCTGTTCGTGTTTGTGTTATGTGCATTAGTGCTATTTTGATTTTCCCGACTTAATTTCAATATTATACCCCTTCGTATACAATTCTTCTTGTTTTAGTACTACTATGTAGTTCCCCTAGCTTAAATTATATGCGTGTTCTGATTTTAACTCACATGTAGATAGCTAAGTTGATTCATGATGCTTGCCTGATCCATAATTAAAACCTGATTGATGGTTGTTGAACCTTGTTTTGATTTCTTGTACCAAAACCCTTATGAAACTATTTACTTGCTCAAATTGCTTTCTTCATGATGAATCCTTTATGCATAATTTTCTATTTCTCTGCGAGTCTATCTAAATACCTAGCCTAATATGCTAGCCTTAATGTATGCTCATTAGGTGTGTCCAACCTGAATAATTTTTAATCATTATGCTTATGAATATTTGGTTACTTATACGTGTTGCTTATTCAAAGTTTTCTTCCTTGCCTTGTTATGTACTATTATGATAGCCAACTCATTCGCAGAATGTGTTTTAAATTCATGTTGAGATATTCATGCCCAACTTTTATCTTTCTGGAGTTCTACTATTAGCTATGACCTATTCCCATGTTATTTGTAACTCTAATATATGCTTTTTTTGACTTGCTTAATCCTGTGTTTTTCAGTATTAGTTAAGACTTTTAGAGTAAATCTCTTAATCAGCATTTTCACCTATATGTGGCCAACTAGTACAAGGTTTGATGCTTGTCTGTCCTATTGATTTGAAAATTGACATTTCTTCTGTCTACTATAAGTTCTGTAAGTATTGTAACTGATATTCAACATGTTCAAGTTTTCTCATCTTCTACTAAGTGATTGCTCGATCATGAACCTGTTCTGTTATGTTGTTTTCACTAGGACTTCATGTTAAAACTTTCATGTGAAAGCTATGCTCTGCTTGTTCTTGTCTATGACTCTATTAGATATCCATGTTTAAATCTTGTGTCTAAAGCACTCTAGGCTAATTCTGAATCAGTTTACTCTTGAAACTCTTTTGGAATAGTTTACTATTCTTTGATGGTTAATCCTATCACTTTAGCTTTGTTTATGAGAATACAACCATGAACCTGCCTTGTAAACTTGTCAATATTTCATGTGACCTTGTCTATGTGCTTTGGTTAGAATTGTTGATTAGTTATAGCTTTAGGAGTTAAGTGTGTAAACTTGTTCAATTAATTCCACGAGTGGTCTGTCACCTGTATGGTTAAGTTTATTCGATCGGTCTGGTGTTGGGCCATATGTGTTGTTGGACCTGGCATTGGATTCAGGAAGATTCTACTCTCCTTATGAGCCTCAGATCTGGGTCTGTTGGTTGGTGAGGCTGCTGAAGGCCCAGAAATTCACGAGGTTATTTTATAGCGAGCATGTACTTGTTTCAGTCTGTACTTTGTCATCTTTGAGTTTGTATTATTCCATTTTGGTCCTGTAACTTGTAATAACAAATGATTGGGGTGTTAGTAAAATTAGGGAATGGGTGTGCTTTGTTCTTGCATAAAAGGTAGAGAACATGCCAATAGGGTCTACGTGCTTTATTTGTTATCTTGTTTAACTTTGCTCTACTTCTGCACGCTAATAGAAATCATGTCTCTAGGAATTGCACACACCTCAACTAATTTGTCTGATACTCATACACTATCTCAAACATGCTGTTAATCGCCATACTTGTTATTACTATGCGTTTAGACAGCATGCCTATAGGACGTACATTATATGCTTTTGCTAACCTAGATATCATGCCATAGGACTTCAAATAATTAATTGATCAAATTGCTTCTATTACTTTCGGTGCACTGTCCATCTAGGTATCGTGACCATATACTTGTTTTTTCACTTAGTCATTTAATATAGACCAATGTAGTTGCATCCTTGTTATCATTAAGATTTGTACCAATTCTCATGTGTTATAGTAAGACTCTTCACTTCCTAATTTCCCTTTGTTTATTTGATCTCCTAGCCTAATCACATAATCCACATAGTTTAAAATTCGGCAGGGACCACAATTGTGGACCTCGAAGAGTGCCTAACACCTTTCTTTGAGGTAATTTGAGCCCTTACCCGATCCTTAGTGATACGGACTAGTCAAACAACGTTATTTTCAAAAAGGTGCCCTAACGCACCTTAAAAATCGTTAGGTGGCGACTCTACTCTTTTAATATATTCATTTAAAAGAGTTATCACACGTCGAAGCCCGCTTTCGCGAGAAAATGGGGTGCGACAACATGGTGACTCTGCTGGGGATATACTTAGGCTCTTACCATGATGAACTTGACTTATGTGGATTACTTTCCTTATTTTTCTTCATTTGTTATAAACTGCAATGATATGTACATCCCTTTCCTTATTCACCTTTATTTGTTTTAAACCGCTATGACATGCACATCCCTTCCCTTATTCTCCTTTATTTGCTATAACATGTATGACCTCTCTCCATCTCTTTCATGTTGTTTAAGACTACTATGACTCTCTCATCCCTATTTCCCTACCTACTTCATTACGTTCACATTTCATGGGCTAAACTAACTTCTTTCTTTTGCCTTTCTTTTCTTTTCTCTTCTTTTAATGTTCGCCTTTACTATGTTATTTACTGCTTTTACATACTTTTATCATGCAAATACTTGGCAATGTGTTATTATTTCTGCACAAATCATGCTTTGCATCATACTCCACTCGTGCCAATTATCAACATAGCAGCACTTGATGAGTGTCCGCGCTTTCCTGAGATTACCCTTTTTAAATCGGAAAGGCTTATTTGCAGCAAACTAGTCGATCAGCGATGCAGTTGACGATCCCGTGCCTTTCCCTCTCAAATTGTCCACTTGGGAGTAACAGTCTAGACCCTTATAAAAACCCCACACCAATTTGAAATTTACATGCATCATGCTAAACCTAGTACGGATTGAGACGTCACTGACGTAACAAACCACTTAGATAAAACCTTGTCCAAAGTCGAACGAGATTTCAACAATCCCAACGGACACTAGCATATTATGTGCATTACTTGGAGATAATGTGCCAACATGTTGACCATTATTGCATAAGTAGTCAAATTTGCGAGGGGGGGTGGGG